>WUAM01000335.1:1232186-1244178 GCA_024336885.1 Actenoides hombroni | reverse complement strand
AGAAAACACCAGCAGTTCCCTAGTTACCACCTCTCCCACCACACTTCACAGAATCTCCCTGAATCGGGAGGCGGGGAGGGGAAGGGGGAGGGACCCGGCCTGCCCCGCAACTCCGGGATACCGGGAGGTTTGGGGCTTGGGGGAGGATGGCTGGATGGGGTTCGTGCGCAGCTTCCACGGCTCCTCACCCGGCCGGGATGGGCTGTCCGTGGGGCGACGGGAGAGCGGGACGGGTGGCTGGCAATAACGGGAGCTGAGCGTCGAAAGGGGGCTCACACCGGGGAAGTTTCAGCTCCCTGCCGGTGTCGTCCACTGCTCCCTTCTACTGGTAGTAGCAGCAAAGTTTTCTTTCTGCAAAGTCTCGGGAGCGCCCCTTCTCTGAAAACACTTAGGTTTTCACCCCACCGTGGGACAAAGAGAGCTTTATCAGGGTGTCTGCTAATAGGAGGACTCCAGTAACCCCCACTCGCACCCACAGTTGCCTCTCCATTACCGGGCTTGCTGGCTTGTCCACCTGGAGCCAGCCTGGGGCCTCGTGAGCACAGGGTGTTTGCTCTCAGGCTGTCAGCACGCCCTGCAGTCAGGCCTGGCACAGCACACCGGGGAAGGGTGGTGCTGAGCCCACCCTGTGCAAACAGGCCGAGGGCGGAGGCAGGAGCAGTGACGTAGTGTGGGCCATCAGGAGTAAAAGGCTCAGGTAACAGAGGATGAAATCACCGCCTCATCTACAGGGTACCAGTCAAACACCTACAATTAAATTTGGTTCCTTTTCTTAAAAGAAACCACTAAAGTATTTTCTGTCTTTATGTGGTTATTTTAAAAAATACATGAGACAAAGCAGTAAATGAACAAACACATTGTTAGAACCCAACATAAATTTCCCATCCCTGAGACATGTGTGCATATTGTAAGTGTCGGGGAAAAAATAATCTTTGCCAGCGTACTCTCCAAAAGAAAAGCCCAACCCCAGGCATTAGTTCTTGCAATGAGAGGCCAGAGTTGTGCAACTGAGTGGTGCTGTCTTTGTGCTGTAACATTTGGCTATCATATAAATTTCAACAGAGTTATTTTGTGCTGGAGAGAAATGAGGACTGGTCCAAAAGAGGAATGTTACATGATTGTCTAGTCAGTATATGTGCACAAAAGTTAGGATCCCAAGTATTAGGAGTGAAGCAAAGTGGTAGTTAACACATCTGATAAATCACAGAATCACAGAACAATAAAAGGGTTGAAAGGGGCCTCAAAAGATCATCTAGTCCAATCCTCTTGCCAGAGCAGGACCACCTAGAGCAGGTCACATAGGAACGTGTCCAGGTGGGTTTTAAATGTCTTCAGAGAAGCAGACTCCACAACCCCTCTGGGCATCCTGTTCCAGAGCTCCGTGACCCTCACAGTGAAAAAGTTTTTCCTTATGTTTCTGTGGAACCTCTTCTGCTCCAGCTTACACCTGTTGCCCCTTGTCCTATCATTGGACATAACAGAGAAGAGCCAAAATGATCTGGAAAACACTGCTCCTCATTTTACAATAGTTTATTGTATATACCAATTCCTTTGCTGTGCTTTTAATTAGTGGCTTGAGTAAAATGATGCAGACTTTCTCAGTTGGTTTGAAGCATGCTTGTTTCCACATCATACAAAGTTGATGCATGCAGTGTAGATGGGAGTGGAGGAAGAGAAAAGCTGTTTGGCAAAATGAGGCAAAAAAGATAGAATTTTTGTGGAAAAAACAAATTTATTGATTTAAGCTGTCATGCTATATCAACTACAGTACAATTTTTCCAATTAGTATTTACTTTCTAGAAGAAGTAGTAACATTGAAATATAAACTAAGGGAAGACTGTTACTCAAAAATTAGATTTTTTTTTAATTTTTTTTTTTTTATTTGATGGAGGGTGACAGAGGGTAGCACAGATTCTCTGGCAGGAGATGAGATAAACAAGAAATGTCAGTAGTTAGGATGTTGAAGGTGAATATGAGACACTTTATTTCAGATATATGTACTTTAACCACTCTAGGTTCTGGTAAACCTCTTTAGATGTATCTAGATTGATAGTCTATCTGCGTGCACAGCTATGGCCCTTTCAGATTGGGGATGTGGCTGACATGCACTGAAGATCTCTCCCCACAAAAGCATTCACGTTTTCTCTCCTTCTTCCACTGGGGATGGAAGTGAGCTGTCACATGCTCACATACATATGTGGCTAGGGTCTCATATGCAGAAGCCCAGTTCCTCAGGCTTAGATGTTGTCTTTGTGTCTTCATTCCTTACCTGTCAGATGGTGATTATAGTACTTTCCTACCTTACATGAGAGTTATGTTAATTCATTACCAGGCACATTCTGCCATTGTATGTATTGCTTGTTCTAATTGCAGGCTCCTCATAATGTTATATACATTGCTTTTCCTTGCACAGATGGGGTGGAAATTTTAGGTATTTCCTATGGTTTGTTAGGCCTGCTTACTACCCTCTTTGTCTTACATGCCATAGAAATTCATAGCTCCCATTACTTTCTTCATTCCTTCTCCTCATTTTGTTGGGGAACATAGATCATATTAGACAACTAAGTCAGCAACTGTACTATTGTTTGTAAACTAAATACAGGTATTTCTGTATACTAGAAATTTTATAGCAACAGTACAAAAGAAGCCTGTAGGTTATTTTTTTCCACATTTATTGATTTTGAACAATCAGAACTAACATCAGAAACAAAGAAGTCTGTAAAAGTGATGTTCTGTTCACAGAAGAATCATCATAGAATGGTTTGGGTGGGAAGGAACCATTAAAGATCATCTAGTCCAACCCCTCTGCAGCGAGCAGGGACATCTTTAACTAGATCAGTCAGCTCAAAGCCCCATCCAGCCTGACCTTGAATGTTTCCAGGGATGGGACATTTATTACCTCTCTGGACAACCTATTCCAGTGTTTCACCACCCTCAGTGTAAAAATTTTCTTCCTTATATCTAGTCTAAATCTACCCTCTTTTAAATTAAAACCATTGTCCATTTGTCCTGTCACAACAGGCCCTGCTAAAAAGACTGTCCCCATCTTTACTATAGGCCATCTTTAAGTACTGGAAGACTATAATAATGTCTCCCTAGAGTCCCTGAACAACCCCAAATCTCTCAGCCTTTCTTCACAGGAGGGGTGTTCCAGACCTCTGATCATTTTTGTGGTCCTCCTCTGGACCTGCTCCAGCACTTCCATGTCTTTCCTGGGCTAAGTGACTAACAGAGTAACTAAAAGAAACAAGGGAAAAATGTGACTGATAGTTTTCCATGATAGTTTGATCAGTTTTAATTACATTACAGCATCCCAAGCATATAGCAGTGGATCTTGCTTAAATCAATAATTTGCCATAATTTCATTATTATTAATTTCATTCAAGTTGGCTGATACCTGTGTGGAACAGCTTGGCAAGATTCAGTCATTTGTAACTGTTCTGTCTCTTTGTGGTACAGTATAATCAACCACACACAAGGTTATAGAATAAAATATAGTCACCATCCATCTAGTGCGTGGAAGGTGACCTTTATACTGTGAGCTAGATTTTGATGTCACTTGGTCTTTTGCATGTAATTCTACTTTTTAACTAACTCCCCTTTGCCAGCTGAATGTCAGCAAAAGTCTTCTATTGAACAATGGTTGTTGGCATCAGGATACAGTGAATGGGATTACATTATTGTATTTTACCTTCAGATGACTACACTGGGAGATTGGGAAAGGGTTATTATTTTAACTAGTTTATCTGGTTGGTTGCCTTTAAATAAGATTCATATTTCAAATAGCAATTGCAAAAGCTATTTGTTTTTTACTTTCCCTACACTGGAAATATCAGGAATGAGGAAAAGAAAATGTGAATCTTACAAAACAGGCTTTTGGTATGCTCTCAACCTGAAGGCTGGAGGCTGCTCTGAGTAAAAACTAGTTTTTTGGTTTTTGGGTTTTTTTTACTGATTGCTGTTTCTAGTATTAGCCTGCCCATCCACTAGAGTCCTTTACTAAATATCAGTTTATCCACATGTCAGAACACAGGCTTCTGACAGCAGCTGGGTTTGAGGAGCTAGTTACTTACTGGAAATGCTTTAGAACTTTTAATAGTCTAGTGATCATTACATAATGAATACCAAAGGACTTGTGAAATAACTTTGCTTGTAAGATGACACTGTAGCTTCCTTTTTTCCTCATACTTAATGTCTTTTTGTATCTCTCTTCCTTCAAGACTGCTTCTTCTAATCTTTCCCATGTTAGTCTCTCCTCCACTTCCTCTACAATACCATTTGCCTTATCTCCCTTCTATTTACCAACTGTAATTCTGTAATAACTTCTCTTTTTTTGTTGTTTTGTTTTTGTTTTTGTTTTTGTTTTTTTGTTTGGGTTGTTGTTTTTTTTGTTTGGTTGTTTTTTTGTTTGGTTGGTTTTGGTTGGTTGGTTTGAATTGGTTTGTTTACTTCTTTCTCTTTTTATTTATTTTTCCCTTGGATGTTGTCCTACATCTGACTTCAGTTTAGGCCTTTCATTTTAAATCTTTTTTTTAATTATTTCTCCCTTTCATACTCACTCTCCCATTCTTCTGAGCTTTTTCTTCTCCGAAGTGAAGGAGGAATTCTTCATGTTTGTTCTTGTCAGCCTGAGGTGAGGAAGGGGCAGAAGCAGGTTCAGCCAGTTTGTCAAGCCAGGAAAGCTGAAGCAGAGGGATGGATTTCATTTTCTCTCCCCTGTAGTTCCATTAGAAGCGAAATTAATTGCTGAAGGGGTGGTATGAGCATCTGGAAAAGTGGAAGAAGTACAACACATGGAAGATTACTCTGTATCTGGGTGAGGAAGCACAGCTTCTTGGACACCATGACTGAGAAGATTTGCATGCCATGTCATCTGTCTCCATGATCAGATGGAGGACTGACAGAACACTTCTCTGCTCTGCATAGCATTTCCCAATAGTCACTGGGGAGGAGCGGAGGAAGAAAAGTGTAAACCAGTATTATAACAAGCAGATTGTGCTGCCTAGAGCAGTGTAGGTAACTGAATGCTTTATTTTCACAGTGGCTTTCTAGGGAGATTTCCCAAAGTAGTGCTTCTAGAGATAGTAACATATAAACAGTAGAGACCAAGTTAAGCACACAAGTCTGGGGGTCTGTTGGAAAAATACTGCTGTGGCCAAGACACTGGACAACAAAGCAAGAGGACTGAATTAAAGGTACATGAAGCTGATATATGTGTTTATGATCTACAAATGCAAGCTTAGTTTTTGCCCACTGAAAATATTCTCTTTCAGTCATATGAGAGCACCCATGAACAGAAAGCTAAAATTATACATTAGTATTAGCCTGTCTGTGGCTTTACTTTCTGAAAGGTAATATGATATACTGTTGTCTCTTGACCACAAATTTAACTGTATTATAAGACTTGAACTTGTAATATACAGCCTATGTATAGGATCTTGGATCCCTGGGGGCAAAACTGTTACTACCCTAAATATAGATATATTGGAAAATGCAGAAAAGTAAATATTAGGGTTTTATCAAGACTGATAAAATAATGGTCTATACAATGGAGTAGTAAATGAATGCTTTTCTCTGGAAGAGGAAGAGAAAGCAGCCATGAAGAAGTCATGTCAAACAATGACATTTGCCAGTCTTTGGCAAATGTCTGGAGAGACCCCTGGTGATCACAAAGGCCTCTCTCTCTGTGAGGCCTGATGGTCTTGCACAGAGGATAGTATAAGACAGGCTAGGCTAGGCTAGGCTAGTCTTCCTCAGACTTACTCATCTGTATTCTGTGCAAATAAACGGTGCTGAGCTTGGACTACCATCTTTACATGGCAATAGAGCTTACTTGATCCCCATTTAGACTTTCTGTTAACCAGATTCTGGGCTAGGTTTGTTTTATTGTTAATTCTGTTCTTTTGAAAAGTCTTTTGTGCCTTTGCAGTACTCAGGAGGTGAATAGATACAATACTGCTGGGTCTAGAAGTGGGACCGAAAGACTGTCTTGTCCTCTGGCTGTGACTGCAATACATGATGTAGGGGCAGACAGTAGTGAGTGCTAAAGATCTGCTGAATTCTTCCTTGCTTTTGGAAAATCTACACCTAGGCAGGCAACAGACTGAGAGAAACAGCTTTTGAGTTCTTTCAACAGCAAATAATTATCTTTTTCCTCTTTGTGTATGAGAATAGTAAATGCTTTGCCTTCATTATCAGCACTCTGAAGAAGAAAATAGTTAAATAGTCTAGTGTTGAACCAGTGCAATGCTGCCCAAGAGTGTTGTTGACCACCAGATTTGTGGCAAAATGGAAGTTGTTGTAAAGCATCATTGCAGGCCTTAAAATCCGAAGGCCAGGGGTTCAGGGAAGCAAAAAAAAAAAATAGTTTGTGAAATACTAATACTATGTATTATCATAAACTCTTTATGTTAGGAGACCTTATTTCCCCAGAATTTGCCCAATACTTTTTCCAGCGT
This sequence comes from Actenoides hombroni, assembly GCA_024336885.1. Lineage (NCBI taxonomy): Eukaryota > Metazoa > Chordata > Aves > Coraciiformes > Alcedinidae > Actenoides > Actenoides hombroni. Next base: position 1,237,720 of record WUAM01000335.1, on the reverse strand, counting down.
TTACCATTTGTAACCCCACTGTCCTCAGTACTTCCAAGCCATGTTCTAGACAGGGAACAGAAGTTCTTCCATGGAAGATTCCTACTTTACATCCACAGTGTCTCCAACTGTTCTATTCCACAAAGTCAGGGTCATTTTGGTATCTCATCAACACAGAAGACTGGACAATGGACTGCCTGACAGTGATTAACTAATGGCATCTACAGCAAAGTATTAAGTCTCTGAGCACCTGAAAGTAGAGGTGAGATGAGAGGATTTACTCTAGCAGCAACTGGTAGCATCTCCAACTGGGCAAGGGCAGACTCTTCAGTAGGCATCATCTAGACATGAGCTGCCCTAGGCAAACACTTTTCATGTGTTTTAAACCAGTTCTGAAACTAAAGTACTGGAAAACCTTAAAAACTCCCTATTATGTTTATGCTGATGAGTCAACATAATATTTTGTGACATTCTTATCTAAATTCCTTATCATTCTTAACTTATCTTGGTTGACAAGTGTACTTTTCCTGTACCACACTGAACAGTATCTGCAGCTGCAGAAGTATGACTAAAGAAAGATATAACTTGGAAACACAGAAACAAAATTACATAGATATTTAGAGTGACAAGTGAAAACTGAACATGTTGTAAAGAAATCCACATTGATACATATTTATTTTTAATTAGTTAAAATTTATTCCGTTTGTTACAACCCTTTAAAGCAGCAGGATTTGTTGTATCTTACACATGGAGCAAAGTAGAAAAATTGAAACAAAAAAACATTCTGTGACCTTCTTTAAACTGTTTAATACTAAGTCCCTATTCTGCTTACTCATCTAAGCAAGTGCGGAACTTCAGACACCATGAGTCATCCCATCCACCCTACTTTCTAGAGGTTATTCATGTGCATGAGCTTTGTCACATGCAGCCAGCTTCTTAGATTTTGTGGTGGGACACATAATGAAAAAGATCAGTATTACACCAGACCTTAAAATACAGCTATGTAAACATAAATGTACATCATCCTTAATCACTCAGCACAAGTTCAGCTGAAAATGTACATGCTCACCACCGTGTTCTTTACTGCACAGTTTCACAGCTATGAGAGGAGAGATGAAGATGCCCTTGCCTTTCTTTATTCCCATGGAAAAAGGAAAGCTTCTCTGACAAAGATTTTGAATGAAACTAGCCATACTTCCTGTATTTTGTGTTGGCCTTAGTGCTATTCTGTGGCTTAAACAGATGATAAGCCCATGTACTGAAGCAATTTGTATTATGACCAAAATAAATAGTAATTTCAGTGCAATTTATGTGGAGATTATGATGAAATTTATGTTGGAAATATGTTTCCTTCTTACTGCTGATTTTAACTACTGGTTACTAAAATAAATGTTTGAACTGAAGTGCCTAAGAGGCCCCTGACCAAAGTTAAGACAGTTTTTTTATGGATATATAAAGTTTGATTTTTTTCTACTCCTGTGCTACTTCTGTGTCATTTTTTCAGATCCTGCTGCTGAGCATGGGAGTTCAAACCTTTCCAGTCAAGAGAAAGCTTTTTTCCTTGACTTGGGACAGTCATTTTTTTCCGTTCTTGTTTATTACTGGGAAAATGCTGAACAGGTCTTGGTAGCAAGTTTTAGAGGTTTTCAGCCTGAAGCTGACACTTAGCATGGATAAGGTTTGTTTAAGTTTCAAGCAGGCTGAGTAAAAATAATGCGGATTCACAGCCTTCATTACTGTGAAAGCAGTAACTGTGTGTGTGTGTGTGTGTGTGTACAGGATTACAGTGTCCTTGAAGCCCTTTTCTTTTTCAGTTTGTACTCCATCACTGTGCTCCAGTTCTTGACCTGCCCCTGGCTGTATCTGCCTTGTCTGACAGATCCTTCCTGAGGAGCACCACCACTCAGTCCATGGAGACCTGACAGCCAGGAAATGGGGCCTGAATGCTTTTGCCAGCTGCTGGATCAGCTGAGGGACAAAGACAATAGGTTATCTATGCTTGCTCTGGTCTGCTCCCAAAACATTCTTGCCCTTCAGACTGGCATGACTCTTGGGTCAGTGCCAATTTTCATCACTTTACTGTTGATCTATGTACATTTTGCTCCTTTTTGCTATACCTATTTATAATTTTTCCATAATGTTACTTTTATTTGTGGTTATTATCTAAAACACAGCTTCCTATGTTCTGCCTTTCTAACATTCTGTTAGCCACAGGCAGTTAAACATAAACTGTTATCATTTTGGTCTACCGAAGCTGCAGTATTATTCCCTCAACCTCTATTTATTCTATGGAGACTTCACTACCTACAGGTCTCAGTCTAGGCAGAAGTCTTGGCAATTGAATATCTGTGTTTAATGCTTATGATATACTCTTCCAAAAGACAGCTATAGGGCTTTTCCAAAAAATAATTGCACACTTATCCATACCTAATGTTTCAAAAGTCCAAGTTCATTGTTTTTGCTTGTTTGTTTTTCATTCGTTTCATTGTTTTTTTCTAATTCTAAAAGCTCCATAGCTAGTGAGAGGTGAACAAATTAAAGAAATTAATGAGCCCTACCCCTATCAGATCAGGATCTTTGGAAATTTTTTGCAACCTAAATAATAATCAAGCTGAACATTAGTATGTAAACTTTGCTAATTCCATGAGCAACAATGAGCAAGTAAAAGAGCATCTGGCTTATTTTCTGTTATCAAGCTATACTGGAGATTATGAATGATTATTATTTGTTAGTTTTCAAACTGCTGCCAAGAGAGTACATAAAACTGCCACTGGGTTACACATTTAGATCTTAAGATTCTTTTTCCAATTGGATAACTTGGAGTACAATCATAATCTTTATCTCACTTTTCATCTCACCATAGTAATATGAGTTACGTAGCAAATCTTTCTACATCCAAATACTTAGTTTTATGGGCATTGGTCTGTTTATGTCAGAGATAACATTTACAGGCTTTACACTTTCCATAGTTCACAAGAAATTAATTCAGCACAGACATCTTACAGTCCAGTAACTATGGTTACGTAGCAGCCTATAAACAAGCTTTGATTTCCTATAGGATTTGTCTTGTTCCTATAGGCGTTTGTCCCTATGATTACTAGAAGTGACTAATCACTCTTGATTAGAGGACAGCAATTGCCTTCTAGTCTAGGAATCTGGAAGATGGCAAGTGTTTTCCTGGGGTTCTTTGGATGAAGGAAGAAGCTTTCATCCCACAGTACCTCAGCTCAACATAATTGATTTTCCTAGACTAGTTTAGAGATGCCAATGAAATTAAAAAATATTACAAGTATGGTGAATTCCTAAAATTGGACCAAGCAATGCTGCAAGGGAATATGGAAGAAATGGGATATATTCAATTATTGCAAATTTTCAAGAAATTAAAGAGAAGACAAGCAGACAAAAGAGTGAGAAAGAAAGAGAGGACATTTGTGTCTAATTTCAGAACCTTCAGTTTCAGAAAGTCATTATATCATGAGGAGAGCCACAAAACACACAAATCAGACGAGGCAAAACTGCAAAAGACACACAGACTATTGTAGCAGGTTCACAATGACAGTAGGAAGGCAACAAGATTTTTCTGTCACTCAGTGGACTTCATCACAGATTAATCAAAAACAGTTATCACAATGTTTGCCTGGCCATGAGTTCTAAGTCATGTCTCATTTTTAGGAAGGCACCATGGTGTAAAGTGTCAAACTAACATCCCAGAATCTCAGTTTTTGTTTTATTTCCAGACACTATTAATGTGCTGCATAATGCTAGAAAAGTTATTCACACTTCCCAGTCAAGTTTCTCATCTACAAAACACAAATTATTATATTAACTTCAGAAAACTTGAATGAAAACCTACCAATTAAAAATAGTTTTGTAATTGTTAGTGTGATGCATGGCTGATGACCTAGAGTCCTTGGATTCATATCTAATTTTGATAAAATACATGAAAAACACTGTAGCATAAAATGAAGTATTTCTATTGATTTTCTAGCATCACCTTTCTTTAATTCCTCTTTTTATTCTTTTCTCCTTATAAGATATTCTGCTAAAGAAATTTAACTTCTCTAAATATCTCTTAAAGATACTCTGTTACGTTTACAAATCAGGCACTATTAATTAGTCTGTCATTTAATTTATAGGACAAGAATTCCTTCCTACTTCAGAAATGCTGCTGTCTGAAGTTTTATTCCCTTTTTTTGTTTAATCTAATCCTTTAACTACTGGTATCAAACTCAACAATTTTAAGTGTCGAAACACTTAAATGTTCCTGGGGTGCATAAAGAAGAGTGTGTCCAGCAGGTTGAGGGAGGTTCTCCTCCCCCTCTACTCTGCACTAGTGAGACCACATCTGGAGCATTGTGTTCAGTTCCGGTCTCCCCAGTTCAAAAGGGACAGGGAAATACTAGAGAGTCCAATGGAGAGCTACAAACATGATGAAGGGACTGGAACATCTCTCTTATGAGGAAAGGCTGAGATCCCTGGGGCTGTTTAGCCTGGAAAAGAGAAGACTGAGAGGGGATCTTACTAATGTTTACACATACCTGAAGGGTGGGTGTCAAGTAGAAGGGGCCACTCTCTTTTCAGTGGTGCCCTGTGATAGAACAAAAGGTAATGGTAGCAAGGTGAAACACAGGAAGTTCCATCTCAACATGAGGAAAAACTTCTCCACTGTGAGAGTGACAGAGCCCTGGAACAGGCTGCCCAAAGAGGTTGTGAAGTCTCCTTCTCTGGAGACTTTCAAGACCCACTTGGATATGTTCCTGTGTGGCCTGCCCTAGGTGTTCCTGCACTGGCAGGGGGTGTTGGACTTGATGATATCCAGAGGTCCGTTCCAACCCCTACCATTCTATGATTCTATGGTAAACCTGGTCTCAAACACCCGCACAGTAAATTCAATAGGATAAAGTATTGCAGACCAGAAAGTGCAAACCCACTCCTTTCCATGCTGTTGCAGCTCTGTCTCTGTGATTTGTCTTTGTGATGGACATACTAAGTTCTTCACACATAGCTTCCAGATGATAGACTGTTTCTTCACAACAAGCTGTCTGGTTGTAGAGTTCATCTATCAACTCTTCTGAGCTACTTTGCCATTTCTTACTGTAAAAGATACAAACCACCAGAAGAGTCCAGTTCTTAGCAGAAAGAAACTCAAAGTACAGAGAGAGTTACAGATTGCATATATAGATATTCCATTTAGAACTGAAGGTGTTTATTTTAAATGTCCCAAAGCTACAGTTGACATTACTTCCTTTTGACGGACCTAGCAAACCTTTACTTTCTTACATGTTCTTGTATGCTTGCTGCAGATCAGAGAGCTTTTCTTCCAAAATTGTTTCTCAGATGTTTCTCATTCATAAACAGTCTTTTCAATAGCAGCTTGTCACATGACAAGTCATCAATACCAACTGAGGTTTTTTCTTTTTCTCCTTTTTCTTTTTTCTTTTTTTTTCTTTTTCTTTTTTTCTTTCTTTTTTTCTTTTCCTTCTTTTTCTTTTTCTTTTTCTTTTTCTTTTTCTTTTTCTTTTTCTTTTTCTTTTTCTTTTTCTTTTTCTTTTTCT
>WUAM01000335.1:1221719-1232086 GCA_024336885.1 Actenoides hombroni | reverse complement strand
TTTTTTTTTTTTTTTTTTTTTTTTTTTTTTTTTTTTCTTTTTTTTTCTTTTTTTTCTTTTTTTTTTTTTTCTTTTTCTCCTAAATGTGTCCAAAGAAGTCTTCTCAAGTCTGTTTTTTGTTTTTTTTTTTCAGTTGACCTACTATTCTGCTTCTTCTTTCCAGAAAATTAAACAAGATGTTTGAAATTTGAAGAGTTTGGCCTAATAGCAATTTTTATTTTTGAAAATAATGTATTCTAAGACTGCTAACTTTAGTTTCAATGAGTCTTTATATCTCTCAACTACATTGAAGTTCTATTTATAAAGGGGTGAAGGCTGCAGCAAAATTAGTAGTTTTTGAAAACTAAAAAACTAATGAAAAACCAGTCTCAGTCCAACACAGTACTTAGGATGTGATTAATTTCAATCATATGGGTTGGTGTAGGAAAGTTGAGGTGATGCTTGAGATTCATGCCTCAAAGCTGATATATTTAAGTGCTTTTTTACATGACTGCTGAGAGAGCAAAGGCTACAGATTACATACACAGGCCAGCCACACGCAGCAAGGGGAGTTTCTCCCAAGCCACTCATCTGCTGGTTTGAAGAATCTGTCTTCTAGTGATCTCTTAACTTCTTTGTTTAATATGCCACCAACTGCTGCCCATTCTACATAGCACAAATTCTAACCATGAAGTGTCACTTCAGTGGATATTTTTCAGTGGACTTTGTTTTTCAGTACAGCTGACTGAAACTACATTTTTACCTAATTAAGAAATAATGTTCCATTTGAAAAGCCAAGCATTCAAAGTTATGAGATGCCAGAAGTTAGGCTGCCCATCCATCCTTAATTTGGCATCATATATGTGCCAGTCTTTTACAACACAGCTGTATTCTTCCCTGTTCCCAGCTTCATTTAATGTAATGGGGTATGCTTATAGAATCCAACACCTGTTCACTATTTTTATCCTTGTTACTTATCTAGTGGTTACATCATGGAATGAATGCAGAATTATTCCTTTCTTTGTGATCCTTTCTAGAGCATTCCTCACAACAGCACCCAAATGAATCATAAACTTTTACAATTGTATCTCTGCTACAAGATGAAATGCATCTTGTTATCTCTGTTTACCATCCATGGAAGTGGAATAAAATCCATCTCCAAAGGCCTTGTGGGGAATAGATGGCAGAATTGGAGCTGGAATTTGGGGCCCAATTCACTGCTTGTCCTCCTAAATCAAACCACTTTCTTCTGGGAACTGCTGAGCAGCCTCGGCTCTCATTCACTTTGTAGCTTTAAGTATCCATAATGCCCATTGACATTCACTAAAACAGCTCTATCAGAAAATAAAAGCCCAAACAGCTCAAAAAGGTTCTGTCTCTGAAACAACAACATCAAATATCTAAATTAAACAAGCTTTTCAGTGAACTGATGAAACTGAATGAAGTTTCATCTTTTTGTTATCCTAATGCTTCCCCCTTCTCATTTCACAAAGCTCAGTACATGCTGGGGAAGACACCACTTATGCTAGGGATGGCACAGAGCTACACTTCTGCTGACTCTCAAGGCAGAACTGGTGTGACCATTGATGAATGCAGGATGGACAAAGTTTGTCTTCTTTCTGCAGTGAGATTTAGGCATGTATCATAAAGCCAGCCTGACCAGTTTGAAACTTCTCAGGACAAGCCTATAATGTTGCTTCCCCTTTCTCCATCTACGTATCACTGAAATGTACCAGCTTGTTGAACACCTAGGGTGTGAGGTACTGGTGGGACAATGAACGTGCAGGCCATGAAAACACGTAGACCGTCTTTCCTTGGCAAACAAGAAGTAATATCCATTTCCTACAAAGAATCCTCAACAACAGTTTCTAGCTCTAAGAAGACAAAAATATCTACAATTACATGAAGGGGTTTTGCTCTTTCAGCCACCTTTACATGAATGCTGTGCATATATTTGCAGGGATAATGGCAGTATAGCATCCTTGGGTAAGTAAATAAAAATAAAGAGTTTTCCTTCAAATCTCATGTCATTAAACTAGACAATAGATTGCTGAATTTTTTGTCACCAAAAAATTACTTAAATCAGTTTTCAAAAAAAAAATTGAGAAACTCAAATGTCTACATGTTAATACCAGTGCTTGCTGTCACGTAGTTTCTTTAGACATTCTGAGAATAGATGTCTGTTGGTTATTATCATTTAATTCAGTTAAACTTGTTAAAGAATAAATATAAGATCTCCTATGATAATCTCTGTATGACAAATGTAAGGTGATCCTTCATTTTTTGCTAAAAGGCCTTCCTTAGTATGTCTGAAGTGCATATTTTTCAAAGGAATTTCAGAAAACAGACCCATTTCCTGGGTTTGTCTAGACTGGTGTAATATCTCAGCCAGATAATTAGTGAACCCTTCATCATTTTGGAAGCAGATAATTGGGTTTTCTGTGGTATATGCCTCAGAGATTTTTCAGAGAAGACTTGAAAACTTAAAACTAGATCATATTTGCTTTGATTTGCAGGCATTTTGAGTAACCCTAATGGCTGCATGCAAGGAAACTGTCCTTTTAGCAGAGATTGGTAATGCACTAGAACAATTCTGTGTGAAAGCCATAACAAAAAGTGAACCTTCCATCTGGACCTTCTCCCAGTTCACCATTGACTAGCAGGTCCATTTGCTGTCTATCTCATGCTGTGCTCACTGTTCTTCCAAATAGGTCACTATGATTAAAACATGCCACTGAATTATCATAGAATTGGGTTCTGATTTTAAACACTTCTTGTGCCATTAGATTTTGATCAGTTTGGATGAAAACTCACCGTCTCTGCCTGTCTCAATCTATGAAAGTATTACACATGCATTTTTCATTTTACATTGTCATTCAATGAGAACTCTGAACAGCTTTGAGAATGATCATTTTGGTGCTTCTGATACCTACTACAGTATTCTAAACAGCCGTGAAATTAAATGCTTAAATTGATGGTTTTTTTAAGTTCAGGTAGCTCATGTATAAAGACTAGCTCAAGAGACTATGGCATATGTGTGGCATATAATTAAACCTCTTTAATGACACCCACAGAGCTCTCAGTGGAGAAGCACCTCACAGTGGTGGAAATATTTGTAGTTGCAAGGGGAAATTACTCCTATTGTAACTGCCAAGAACCTACTGCCTACCTGCACATAGAGAAGACATCAAAGAAAACATTTCTACTCTATCAAGTTCAAAATAGTCCTGCTTTGAGTTAGATCTAATTCTGTTCAGTGATTTTACTTCTCAGCTCAGTATCTTCTAAGTTATTGCACTTCATAAATTTAATTACATATTTTTACAGACAGTGTTGGCTTCTAAAAGTGATAACACTTCACATTTTTAGTTACTACCAAGGATTGGTATGGAGAAAGGCTCTTGCTCATACTTGCTCCTGTGCAGACCAAGGTCATTGCTAAATCTTGTGTGCCACACTGGGAGTGCAGTAAGTAAGAGATCACACCTACAGGGAGGAGTGGACAGGACAGGTGACCCTAAACCAACCAACAAATTTACCATCCCATATATGTCATATTCAGTATAAAAAAGAGGGATCACCATGGTCAAGCTCTCTTCTTCAATGGCTGGCATCCAAGGAAGGCTTTGTTCTGCCTTCAATACAAATTGGTGTGTTTCTGAATCCAGTTCCAGAAGCCAGCTCCTGAATCTGCTTCCTGCTTGTCACCAAGTCCAGTCTGGGGCTTCTCCAGTGCCTGCTCCACAGCATCAGTGGTGATGATGACATAATTGCCATCAGTGGGGTTGGGTCTGATATTGCTTTTGAATATATTTATATATTTTTATTGTTATTATTTTCATTAAAGCTGTTTTAAAGTTTTATGTTCCAACCTCCAAGTCTTTTTCCCTTATTGCCTTTCTATTCCCCTTTGTGAAGGGAAAGGGGCTAATAGAATGTCATTTATCTAGTGCCCGCCCAGCCCTAAACCTTGACAACAACCTAAAGAAGACCAACAGACAAGTCAAACAGAATTATAGAAAGGTTCTAACATAAAGCTTATTGACTATTAATCTGTTTTGTTTTGTTTTGTATTTCACAAATGAGTGAAAACTCTCTCCATTAATTGAATTTGGCTCATGGACATAATATTAAAAAGATAGTTCTACAGAGGAAATGTTTTGAAAGACTTAGAGAGCATATTATTTGGAGAGAGATTGTACAATAGGCATGGAAGCATTTAAAATATTTCCACACAGCATGACATGCTGCTAGGCTGTTATTTCATGACAGCTCTCCCTATTTGCAGTGAAACGAATCTATTCTATAGCTAATGAACAAGATGTGGTTCTCCTTTTTGCCTCTCATTTCTGCTAGAAATGACTAGTATAAATTCTCTTGTTGAATTACAAACCTTTCTTGATGTATTCTACTTGCTTGACAATAAGTTTCTTGAACTGTAGTGTTGCTGTGAAATGTAATGAGCAGACTGTGCAGGTATGAAACTTCACGCCAGAGAATCTAATTTCTTTATGTAACCATTCATTTCTACTCCACAAGCTTTTACTTGTACACCGTGTTTCTCGGCTTTGTCTCCCTTAAATTAAAAAGAAGCCTGCAGGGATGTATTTCTATTTAATAATGATCTCAGTAAGATGAGTCTCATAAAGCATAAGAAGTCTATAGAGAATGTTAATATTCCACACATTCCATTTCACAGAATCACAGAATAGTCAGGATTGGATGGGACCTCTGGAGATCATCTAGTCCAATCTCCATGCTAAAGCAGGTGTACCTAGAGCAGGTTGCACAGGATTGTGTCCAGCCAGGTTTTGAATGTCTCCACAGAAGAAGACTCCTCAAGCTCTCTGAGCAGCCTGTTTCAGTGCTCTGTCACCCCCACAGTAAAGGAGTTTTTCTTTATGTTTAGGTGGAACTTCCTGTGTTCCAGTTTGTGTCTGTAGCCCTTTTTCCTGTCACTGGGCAACACTGAAAGGAGATTGGTCCCATCCTCTTGACACCCACCCTTCAGATATTTATAATCATTGATAAGATCACTTCTCAGTCTTCTCCAGGCTAAACAGACCTAGGTCTCTCCTCATAAAAAGCGATGCTCTAGCTCCTTAATCATCTTTGTAGCCCTCTGTTGGACTCCAGTAGTTCCCTGTCTCTCTTTACCTCCCTTGACCTTCTGTTCACATTCTTCTTAACAGACCCCAGGGTACCATTGGCCTTCTTGTCTACAGGAGCACACTGTTGGCTCATAGTTAACTTGTTCACCAGGTCTTCCAGGTCCTTCTCCACAGAGCTGCTTTCTAGCAGGTCAACCCCTAACCTGTACTGCTGTGTGAGGTTATTCCTCCCCAGGTGCAGGACCCTTCACTTGTCCTTGTTGAACTTCATTAAATTCTCTCTGCCCAATTCTCCAGCCTGTCCAGGTCTCGCTGAGTGGCAGCACAGCCTTCTGGTGTGTGAGCCGCTCCTCCCAGAATTGCATGGTCAGCAAATTAGATAAGGGTACACCCCTTCATCCAGGTCATTGATGACTATTTAGAACAAGACTGGACCTAGTACTGACCCCTAGGGAACTCCACTATCTACAGGCCTCCAACTAGACCGCACCACTGATCACAGCCTTCTGAGTTCTGTCATTCAACCGGTTCTCAACCCACCTCACTGTCCACTCATCTAACCAGCAATTTCTGAGCTTCCCTATGAGGATGTCATGGGAGACAGTGTCAAAAGCCTTGCTAAAGACAAGGTAGACAACATCGACTACTCTCCTTTCATCTACCCAGCTAGTCACAACATCATAGAAGGCTTTCAGATTGGTCAAACATGATTCCTCCTTGGTGAATCCATGTTGACTACTCCTGATAACCTTCTTTTCCTCCACATGCTTAGAGATTACCTCCAGAATGAGCTGTTCCATCACCTTTCCAGGGACAGAGGTGAGGCTGACTGGCCTGAAATTTCCTGGATCCTCCTTCTTGCCCTTCTTGAAGACTGGAGTGACATTGGCTTTCCTCCAACCCTCAGGCACCCCCCCTGTTCTCCATGACCTTTTGAAGATGATGGAAAGTGGCTTAGCAGCAACATCAGCCAGCTCCCTAGCACTTTTGGGTGCATCCCATCAGAACCCAAGTACTTGTGGGTATCCAGTGTGCTTAAATGACCTCTAACATAATCTTCATTGACCAAGGGAGAGCCTTCCTCCAGACTTTGTCTCTTACCTTCAGGGTCTGGGATTCCTGAAGGCTGGTCTTACCAGTAAAGACTGAAGCAAAGAAGGCATTCTGTAACTCTGCCTTCTCTGTATCCTCAATCACCAGGGCTCCCACCTCATTCAGCAGTAGGCTCATATTTTCCCTAGTCTTCCTTTTCCTACTAATGTACTTGAAGAAGCCTTTTTTTTGTTGTCTTTTACATCATTTGCCATATTTAATTCCAAGAGGGCCTTAGCCTTCCCTGTTGCATCCCTGTATACTCTGGCAACGTTGCTACTATATTCCTCCCAAGTGGCCAGTTTCTTTTTCCACATACTGTAAACTTCCTTCATCCATTTGAGTTATTCCAGAAGCTCCTGGTTCATCCATGCAGGTTGCTCGACTCCTTTACTAGATTTTTTTATAAATTGGGATGCATTAATCTTGAGCTTGGAGGAAGTGGTACTTGAATATTAACCAGATCTCTTGGGTCTCCTCCCTTCTAGAGCCCTAACCCATGGGATTCCTCCAAGTAGGTGTTTGAAGAGAACAAATTTAGCTCTCCTAAAGTCCAGGGTTGTAAACCTACTTATTGATGTGCCTCTCCCATGCAGGATCCTTCAAGGTGTCACTTCTCTGTTTGGTCCGGCTTATTCCCCAGTTGGTTGCAATGGCATTAGCATTGCCATCTTAGACCCCACCCCCTGAGTTCTTCAGTTTATAGCCCACATCACCCAGTTGGCCAATCGGCTGCCAAAGACTTCTTTGCCTCTTTGAGACAGGTGTATTCCACCCCTACCTAACAGGTTATAATCATCAAAGAACATCCCATTGTCATAAAAACAAAAAACCTTGCAACAGCACCAGCCATGTATCCAGGAGCTGATACTCATCATTCAGCTATTTCTGTCTGCCCCTTGCATTTAACTGGTAAAATGGAGGAAAGATAACTTGGGTACCAATGTTTTCACACCCAGGTCTTTATAGTCCTCCTTGATTCTGCCCAGCTTCTGGATCACAGCATCACTTATGCCCACATGTAAAAGTAACAGTGGTTAAGTAGTGAGTGCTCTTGACAAGCTGTGGCACCCATTCAGAAGTGTCTCAGATCTCAGCTCCTGGAAGGCAGCAAACCTTTCGTGACTCGCTGTCACGATGGCAGATAGACACCTCAGTGCCCTTTAACAGAGAGACACCCATTATTAGCACACATTGTTTTGTTTTTATGGTATCCACTACATGCTGATGGTGAAGTTTCTCCATACAGAGCTTGCTCATGGGTGTCTATAGGTGTTAAATCTTCATATACAGTTTTGGTGGTGATGTTAGTTCTTCTCTGAAAAACTAATCACATTTCTTTGTTTTACTTGTTAGAAGATTTAATTATTTGAATTAATCAATTACTCCCTCTGTTCTAAAGAGTGATAATCCTTGATCTTAATTTAAAAGTGCTTATGCTACAATTTCCACCAAACAGCAAGGAACAGTAAGGATATCATGACTAATTGCAGAGGAACAAATCATTATTTATATTGCTCATGGTCCCTGGTCTCACAAGATTTTTTTTTTACCCTTTTTGAAGGGTGCAAGACTTTCACTGCAAGACCGGGTTATGATAATTTTTCACAGTATCTCATTTTTTCCACTATTATGATATCTTCTCACTAGGACCTGACTTGCAGAAGACTGAAGTGCCAATGACATAGCTAATTATCATGTTATTATTGCACATTATCACTTCATTACCTGTGTTCAAAGTTTATGTGCACATGTCCAACTGTTGAGTTGCAGTCAAGTGCCAGGTGAAGAGAGCCATAACATTGTTAATTATTTTCCATATTAGAACTGTCAGGCAATGATAATTTTTCAAATACCTAAAACAGGTGAAAGCAAACTTGTGCCTAAACATTATGAAGCGTAGGAAATTAGAATATATTTTCATTCTAACAACACTTATATACATCCCATTTCTTTTTTTCTTCCCAAGAACAAAATGATGCTTATGCAAAAAGCAATCATAATCACACACGTTTTCTCCCATCTTTTATCCTGAAAGTATTATGACAGTGTTTATCTTTTTTTTTTTTTTTTTTAATCCATTTTGAGCTACTTTGAGTTCAGATTTTTTTCCTACTTATTGACAAGGTACACAAAGGGATATCCCCAGTCACATAAAAAAAAAAGACACAAAGTGTCCAGATAAGAGGAAGGTTCTGCTTTTGTGATAGACTGTAGCAAAGCTAACACATAAGCAAAACCAACACATTTATAGCTTCCTATTGTACATGTCAGACAAAAAGTGTCACTTGTGCTTTGTTTTTTCACCATCACTTTTATTACTTTATTTGCACAGGAGAAAGGGAGGATGCCAACATTTCTGATGATTAATGAAGATCTTTTCTAAGCTATTATTCTGCCTTCCTGACCTGCCTATATTACTTGCCATTGGTTAAAATGGGACAAGGTGTGCATCTGCTGATGCAAGGTCAGATATCGCTGTGCTAAACAGCTCTTGATGTAGGAGTATTTGAACAAAGCATTTGACTTCTTAATGGGATGAATTCTAGTTTCACTGCAGTCAGGTCAAATACTTCACAATTACTCTGAGAATGACTAGTCAATTATGTTTGCTATTTTTAGAGCCTGACTTAACTCTTTTACTGTGAACTAGCAAGTTTAGAGATGGATCTGAATCCTGTGGATGTGTCCAGACTGAATGTTGCTCCTTTGGAGGATAGGTCTAGCATGAGCTGCACAGAGTAGCAGTGTCAGCTGGTACTGCAAAGGGTTATGTCACCTTACTGGCTGACACTGTGCAATCAGTCCCTCTTGGCAGATGTAACCACACAGAAGAAAGACAACTTTTTTCAGCTCCCCTTATGTTGTCTGTGTAGCTGATGTAACCAGACCAGCAGGGAAGCTATTAATATATGCTAAGTTTCCACTCAAGGACTTCACAGAAAAAGTCTTGTTCACAATTCAATATTTTTGATATTGCTTCTCCCATCAAAATCTGGTGCGTAAAACAATGACTGGCACATCTAATCACATGTTCACAAAGTATTGTTTGTGTCCATAAATCCAACTATTCTTATAAGTTTTTTTTTTCATCTATATGTCAATTCAAAGCAATACAAGGTTATAATTATTGTTATTTATAATATTACCACAGTTCACCCTGGCTCACTGGCATCGACTTGCGATATGACTTCCCACAATGTAAGTTAGTTACAGCAGTAGAATCTCTGTAGTGCATGCACAAGATCCTTGCCACACCACTCCCAAGTGATAAGGGGAGTGCAAGACCACCTCAGCTGCCTCTGCTCTGCACATCTGGAGGGGACCTTCAAGGAGCTGAAGCAGCAGTCCCTAGATAGCCTGTGGGAATGAGAGAAGAGCAGGACTCAGGGTGATGAGGAACTCTGAGCCTTAGGAAGTTGTTTCTCAGGTGGGGCTGACACCTGAAGATGAGAACCAATGATCTAGATCAGGATGTTGCCTTTGCTATTGCCTTTATTATTACTTTAACTTCATAAATAAAATTGCATACTGCTTACTGTGAGAATAAATATTTGAACTTTTTAATTTTAAAATTTCTCCTGGGCTCAGAGAATATAACAAAAGTATTTTGTGAAGAGAATAAGGAGACAATGTGTCACAGGCACTTCAAAGCAAAAGGGGGAGCTAAGACGTGACAAGAACAAATACCAGATAAATGAAGCTGGGGATATCTGAAAGAGAGGGGTGTTTGAAAGGATGCAATGGAGAATCAGAGTATAATCTAAAACCTATGTAGTCAGTCTTTGCACTGAGCACTGAGCTAAATAAGCTTTGGATCATGCCCAAAGAGACAAACTGTGTACCAAGTCACCCTCACCAAAAGTTTTTACACAGGCATTTTGATCCACTTAGTGAATAAGGTCACCCAGCAACATCCTTTCCATTTATGGAGTTTATTTTGGAACATACTGTGCACATCTTACTGAGAATTCAGAAAATCCATTGTAGTCCACAGATGCTTAGGAAACTGCAATGACCTACTTGAAGAACTGAATCTCAGATACAACCAACAAATACAGCGCTTCACAACCAAGATCACAGAATTATCACAGAATTATCATTGAGTCTGGAATAGACCTTTGAGATCATCAAGTCCAGCCTAAGACCTGACACCACGCCACCTAGCTAGACCATGTCACTAAG
>WUAM01000335.1:1127342-1212505 GCA_024336885.1 Actenoides hombroni | reverse complement strand
ATTAGAAACTGAATGCTTGACTTGCGGTCCAAATTATAGCATGTAATGAAAGCACAGTCACCTTTAGCAAGTCTATCATTAAAAAGTACAATAGTAATATTTTGTTATCTTTTTCTGAACAATTTTTTGAATTTTTTAATCTAAATCATATCAATATTTTGAAAATTAATTTTTAGACTAAAAAGAGAATATAAAAATACATTTTTCTCTACTCCTTATGCAGTCTGTAGACAGGCCTTATAATATATGCCTCACTATCTCACCATCAGAACCATGTAGCAATTTGGAAATACAACAAACTCTAATTGAGGTTTCCAGCAGTTCTAAGCTAAGCTCTAAAAGCAGTAAGATCATTCATCATTTTTGTAATAGCTTCATGTTCAGTCTAGACTGGCCATTTATTTTGTTCTCCACAGGTGTTTTAGATAATACACTGTCAATAATGTCATTATAAATCACAATTTACAAGTGTTTACACGAAGATCATAATCATCTTAACAATTTCTACATCTCATATGCTATGTTATCAGAATTTTACCTTCTGCTAATTCCATACAACCTCCCTCAACTCAGCACTAGCAGTGCAGTAATGTATGTAATATGTATAGAGAAAATACTGTATATTACCTGGGCTGTTATAAAACTGCTGCTGCAGATGGTGAAAGACAGATATTGGATGCCTGCTTTACTGTACAGAAAATGTGGAGAACGGAAATCATGTCAGAGCAGAAAAATACAGATCTAGCTATGAGGCTTTGCCTGCAGAGGATAAAGTAAAAACAAAGCATTCAAATTACATCTTCCATCAGGCATAGACAGATGCAGATTAATAGCTAAAATGGTCTAAAATGAAACACTCCCATAGTTTCTTCATGGAAAGTGATGATAGCTCATCAGTACTGAGGCATAGTCCATGTGAACATTTTTAATTGCACTGAAAATTCATTTTCCTCAAATTAATCAAGATGCATAGTCCTGAGCAGCTCTACCCAGAGACACTTTCATATGCACATTCAAATTTTGGATAAACATATGAAGTTTTACAGTTAAAGATTTTAATGGAGCAGCCAGCCTGGAGGCATGGAACATTTTCTGGCTTACTTACCCTCTCATTTATCTTTTTAAGTTATGGTGTGTGCTATGATGTAACAAAGTGGTGAAGTATCACCATGGTATTGCCAAGTGTTATTTCACAGACTATTCTTAAGCTTCCCTTGAACGCATTCTTTCAGCACTCAAGGTTACAAAATCATAAAACCAGGAAACCCTGTTTTCTGTTTGTGTATGTTTTAATTACAGATTTTTATCCAATCTTCACCAAATTAAACCATAATCAAACCATAAATGAAGCCATACCAAGCTAACTTCTCATTTTATGTCTTCAGTCACTTGTCTGACCCTGGCAGAATTTCTCCAATAATTTTCCAATTTGCTTTGCATAGAAAATCTACACCACTTTAGCAGTTAGAATAGTTTTGAGTACTGGGAAAAAAAAAAACAGTTTAAAATTCCTAGAAAATCATGTTGTTCCTTTAGCTGTGATTCCACATGCAGCTGTTGAAGTGTCCATTGTGTTCTGACAAAATGTGACTGTCAATGCAATGATCTAGTTTTACCAGCAACCTCTTTCACACAAGTGACCGTACTTAGCAGCAGAGAGCCCAAACCTTGAGTCTCAGTTCAGAATGCTGAATTAAATATTCATTGAATTGTCACTGAATATTCAGAATATTGTTGGCTACTAATAACATTCTCCTGCAAGAAGAACTGTTCTTAGAGCAATCTTAAATAGCATATGCTCAAATTCAACTCTTAAATATATGTGCTGAAATTAAACTCTTTCTTATTTCTTCTTGGGCAGTTTGTGCATATTTAGTGAGATAGCACCAACTTCCTCCCTGCCTTACCACAACTTAGAAATGACTGAATGGCACAGAGCTTTTAATGAAATATTTAATCAGGAGGAAAAGATATCACTTTGTCAGATCCAGGTCCCTCCTTCTTTCATTAAATCTGTGTTCTCTATTCTAGGTGTAGAAGACATTTAATAAATAGTAAGGTGGTGTGAGGCAAACGAGCATGACCCCCTGGCCTCTGGCCAAGCTGCTGGCAACATGCAACAGTTGCATCTTATGGCCAAAGACTGATTTTAACTAGTTACCAGGATTACAGTTACACTTGCTATTTTGCTTCATGTTTACCAAGGGAAGTACCATCTGTTCCTTTAGACAGTATCCCTTTGCCAGACATTTATGGTGTTCATTCCCTATTTGGGAAAACAGGATTTTTCAGAGGTGTCATAATAAAACAGTACTGGAAAGTGGGTAGTGGTAAAAGCAACAGTTGACTTCAGAACAAACCTAGAAAACAAATATTAATTAATAAACAAATTCAGAGCAAGTTTCCAGAATTATTAAGCCCTAATAACTGAAAAATAGGCTTACCTGTGTTTGAAGTCTCCTTGTTAGTGTGGGAGGTAAGGTATTTCAGGGTACATTGTGCCCTAATTCTGGAAAGTGCCTGTAAGTCTTCCTGGAAGAGTTGCCTCCTGCACTGTGGCATTAAGGTAAGAGACATCCTTGGAGCTTGAAATTTTAGAGACTCATGCTAACAGACTTTCTGTGAACTTTAGACACTAGGGCAAACCAACAGTTATTGAGAGTTTGCTGTCTTGTCTGTAGTCTTCATGGTTCTGGCAGTTTGAATCTTTTAATATTATTTGAATAGGTTTTTAGACATATATTGAATGTGTTTGTATTTGTGTGTGTGTGTACACAGATGTTTTTATTTTACTGGAGACTTAATCCTTTGGCAGTCAACTCTGAAGTGCTTTGGAGTGCACCCAAGATACTACTTTCTGAGATCTTTTTGAAGTTCTTTTTTTGAACTGTGAAAATATTTTTTTTTTTCACTTCAGACTATCATTTCTTTTTAAAATAAATAAATAAAAAAAAAATACTGCCAGCTTTGTCAGCCTTGCATTAGATATCACTGAGCATGCTTTGTGAACAGCCCCAGATGGAAAGAGGCATGGCATTCAACTGCATGTGTGCATTGGCATCCTATGGAGAGGATGTGCTCAAGGATGACTTGTGGATGACTGGGGTCTCTGTCCATCACTGTGGCATAATAAAAGACTAGCTGCTTAATGATATTATGAGACTACAGCATCTGATAAATGACTTTTTTATGAAGACTATTGAATGTGGGTGATTTGCCTGTATCTGCACTGACCCTATAGACCCAACAATGATTAGATGCACCAATCAAAATTTATTCATACATGAGATTCTGTTTTCTATCTTCCACCAACAGAAAGCTCACTTATTTGTGCAGAAATAACGAGTTCTGTATTAAGAGAATAAAAAAAAAAGTGACACGTGCCCTATCTATAACATAAAACCTTGTATTTCAGGGAGAATAAAAGAAAGAAAGAAGAATCTAAGAAAAAGATGCAAGCACACACCCTGTTTCCTCCTGATTACTCCCAGTACTGCTTGCTGTGCTCTTCCTTATTATATAGAATGTTGGGGTGGGTTGTTTGTTGTTTTTTGTTTTGTTTTGTTTTATTTTGTTTTTCTTTTTAAGGAAATGGCCTAAGATGACCAAATTTTACAATGTTCTATCTTTTTTTCTTTTTTACTCCATAATTTTCTTCAGTGAGATACTTGGCTATCTTAACAAACAGAGGATACCTTTTATCCCACTTTTGAACCATAAAAATATTTGAATTTTCTTTCTTTTCAGATTGCAGGTGTCAAGGGTTTTTTCTTGCCGTGGGGAAGCTCACTGAATTTTATGTTGGATGTGAGAAAAATACCCCAAGTTTGCAATACCAATTATTTGTCATTTGTAAATGGTTCTTTAGGGACTATTATACCATGTTACATCTATTTGCATTAGATAAGTAGCGCCTCCTCACAAATAATGTGAATTATGAGTTAAAATATTAGATTTTTTTGGTATCTTCATAAATCTGTCTTTTATTTCACACAAACAGAGACACTAGAGATCTGACACCCCCTCTGTGGCTTCTTATGTCCACCACCCACAGCAGCTTATGTTCCCTTCCACAGAAAGTGGCTTGTGAAACCCCAGGACCCCACTTCACATGCAGATAGTTAAACCAAAGAGAAATGGACATGCCATCATGCGGAACAGGTCTGGATGTGAGTGGCTGCCAGTGTATGTAAGGAGTTATGGGTAAGGTGGAGCTTTCTTAGTCTTTGCTGCATATTTTATATCCCTCCTTTTGTGTCTTGTATATTATGTCTGAGCATGTGATGCTATTAAAAGCTACTGCAGAATCCTCTTTGATGAGGATCAGTCAATCCTAAATCAATCCTAAACTGATAAAAACTGGCCTTATAATAGGATAGAATATCAAAATAAGCACTGCCTAGCAAAGGAAGCTGCCAGATTTCTTAGATGAACTATAGCATAAGCCAAGAAATGTGATTGCCTCTCATTTGATTAATTGTAGTGGAAACAAAAGCCAAAAATAATACCATTTATATTGTCAAGTGATTCCCAGATGAATAACTTTTCTTTCATCTAAATAGAACAGTCACAATAAATCTCAGGGGATAATGGATGCATCTAGATTTTCAACTAGACAGACTGCTAGACAGTGGTTTAGAACTGCAAGAAATATCCTTCTGAACAGCAATAAGAACAACAAAGGTGCTGTCCTGTACTTCTGAATTTGGCTGATGGTCTACCCCAACATGTGTCATTGAGGACTGCTACCCTGGCACTGCCTTAAAGCTTTACAACATCTGCTGTAAGACACTGCTTGCTGTTGCTTGAAAGTTTGTTAAATTGTTTGGGCTGTGATTTTCCAAGAGTTCAACCAATCTCAAACTTTAAAAGGTAAATAGAAGATTTCCTACTGTCAGTTAAAATTTAAAAAAAAATAAATCCAACCATGTCTTTAACAAGCACTGAAATTCAGTCAGAATTTACTACATGGATCAGGCCTGCAGTGTGTCTGCCAAGGTACTGGGCATGAAGACCTGGACCTCTTTCCTGAGCAGGGAAGCTGTAGGAAGTCAGTGAGGAAGCAGACACATCTGACACAGAGATCACTCCTTCCAGAGTGAGCCAGTAGCCTCAACACATGCTGTAAACTCACTGGCAAAACATCCTACCACCCTGTAGCACTGGGCTATTGAGAGGGTCATAACCTCTTACTGCCACTCAGTTACTTCAAGGACTATGCAATGACTCAACAGAGCCCAAGCCATGAGCAGCTGCTACGGAGCTGTCAGTGCTCTGCTGCTGGGTGTAAACCCCAGGCTGAGTTTCAGTTTGATAAACATGATGAATTCTGCCCACAGGAACAGTATTAACATTCACTATCTGCAAACTTAAACTCTTAAAAAGCATAACCTTGTTTTGTTCCCTTTGCATAGACATGTGAAGACAGCTTTTAAAGATGGGAACAAACACTGTTTTCCCATGGGCTGCTTTTCTATTCAATAACAGGATGAACTTGTTTCAGGGATGAATCAGGTTCATGTGGTAAATGAAAATCATGCAGTAAATGAAAAGGGGAATTGAGAGAGGGCAGAAGACTGTATTCTACCAGCTTAGAATATTAGGCTTCATTTCCAGCTTTGGAGAGCTGTATGTGGTACCAAAGTAATGAAGCTGTGATTTTATATATGACTTCTATATAATATTATAACATTATATAAATTGAAGTAGCTTTGCCAAATTGAAGGCGCACAGTTAATGGTTTGACCCTTCTCTCTGTCTCAGTTTTATATATAGCTTTGTGGGACTAATAGTGGCCTCATGTCTCACAGGAGAATTATATGATAAAATGATTAATTTGAATGATACTTAGTAAAGAAAGATTGCTCAACTTCTCATCATTGAAGAACGTAATATTGAGAAGCTACTCACTATCATAGCACAGTCCATCCTCTGCAATGAAAGAAAATGAGAGCTCCTGTGAAAGGCAGAGGGTTATGTGGTGACATAATTAAAAGCTTTGTCCTAAGGAATGTCTAATAAGAAATCAGAACTACAGATGAATATGCAGTCTTACTTTGAGCATGTCTTGCTTCACAATTTGGGGCTAGATGGCACCAAGTGACATTAGTGTAGATTTCAGTGTTCAAGATGAGTATCAATATATAATCATAGGCTAAAAAGTGAAGAATCACTTATCATTCTGCTCAGTGTCACAGCTCCCTACTTAAGCTGCAGGGTCCTTCCCTTAGAGCAATAATTTGAACCATGACTTCTGAAAGGCACCTAGATCCATTAGAACTTATATCAACAACGCAAATTTTCAATATATGCTGAATATCTGCAGCTGCCATTAACTTCAGGAGAAGATGAGAACTGAAACAGGCTGGGTTTTGTTTTTTTTTTTTTTTCTTTAAATGGCAAAATAAGAATTTAGTGCTTATCTTTAGGAAAATATTTGCAAATGTTGGTGTTAGTATATGATGTGTCAGCCTCCTCACCTGCCAAATGAGGAGGACAGTGCTACATCCCACACAAACATGCTACATTACAAACAGACTGAATCCACAACTATTTTATGCTCTGTAAAGCTCTAGGAGTGCTTATAGCCTTCCAGAAGCCAGCCTTTGAAAAACCCAAGTATCTTGAATGGCTAATGTGTCTTGAAGTGGCTGAATAATGACATAAATCTCAGAGGCAGAAAGGACTTGGTATGAAGCTGTTTAAGTATGAACAAAGTATTTTGTAAGATGGTATGTCATCAGTTTTAAAAATCTTGGAGGTACTTATGAGGGGGAATGCAGATATTCATGAGGCTTAAATCTCTCTTGAGTAACTTCAGTGTTTCAGAAGGCACAAGAAGGTAAGTTTGTTTGTTTCCTCTTATATTCTCCAATAAAAGTGCTACTTACTGACCATTAAAAGGTGGACTCATGTCTCTTGGGTATAGACTGGTAGCTACTTTTCCTGGTTAGCTTGAGGTGATTGTCAACAATGAGGACTGAACCACACAATCACTAGTGACTGGATACTGCCTTATAAATATCAGGCTTTCTGTCTTAGGACAAAAATCTTTTCCCCACAAGGAATCAATTTTACATTATTTATTTCTTCAGGGAAAACATGTTTCCATCTTTTGTTGACAAACATGGAGCAACACATTTCTAGGAAAAGATGCAATAGAAAGTGTAACTACTCTATGGGTTTATGCAGGGCTTTCCTCTTAAAATAAAGTAAATAGATTAAACCAAATCTTCTGTTATAACGATTGCTCTTTGTTTGAATCTGTTTAAATGCATATTAGCCACTTGTGACAGTTATGAGTTGCCCATAAGAGAGATACATTTTGGAAAAGTTAGCAAAACTGGCCTGACTGGATAATGAGTGTCAGGCATTAGCTCATTACATCACGTGTTCACAGAAAGACTGCATACTGCACCTTTAACTGTAGTTGCTTTCATAGAGAAGGAAACATTACTAAAGGCCTTAGGAAAATTGATCATAATTGGAAAATGCTCTCCCTTTTCTTTTTCAGGTCAAACAGTACATAACATTTGCCCAATAGCTGATGTGAGAGCCGTGATACAATCTCTATATACCTGATGGTTTGCAGGAGGTTTATTTTTAGCAATATGGTAAACTAAATAATAAAATTAATACTTCAGTATTTGAGTGGATCTTTCCTGGTAGGGAGTGACACAAACTTCCTCTGAAGTATGCTACAGAAGTAGCAATACATTCAAATCTGGGTTAAAGAAGAAAAAGACTTTTTGCTACTATATCCTATAACTTCTGTATTAGAAGCTGGACCTTGATTCCTCTGTCCTGCTCACTTTACATTAATCACCCCTGTGAAATATGGGGGTTTGAGCATGACTTAAAAATTTTTAAAAGAGTTCAGATCTCCTCAAACAAGCAGAAGATGGAAAAATCCTTGTCACAGGAGGCTTCCCATTTCTTGATACCCTGCTAAGCTTACCTTTGGCTGGACTGAGCCTAAAACATCAGAAAGAGAATCTTGAAATAACCTGTAACATCTCAAGTATTAAGTTTGGAAGCTGATACATGTTTTTAAATAATTGTCTCTTTCTGAGAGATGCGCTTGATGCCTGATGAAGCTTTTGCTCTTCTGTGTTGTGTTTCTGTTGTCTTTTCCAATGTAATTCTCCATGGCAGTGAGTACAAACTAAAAAAACATTCTCAGCTGACAGGGATGTCTGAGTTTGGCCCATCAGGGACAAGACATAAAGGTTTAAGGACAGAGTGCACTGCTTCTTCCATCCAGCCCAGTCAGAACTTCGAATTTTCATGATTTAGCCAGGATTTCTTAGATGTCAGAGGAAAACAACCCAAAGGGGCCATTCACACATCCCCTCTCCCTTTGTTTCTACCACTGTGTGCTGAATGTACAATACCCACACTTCTGGGTGTTGGCATTGTTGCTTTCC
Source organism: Actenoides hombroni (assembly GCA_024336885.1). Taxonomy (NCBI): domain Eukaryota; kingdom Metazoa; phylum Chordata; class Aves; order Coraciiformes; family Alcedinidae; genus Actenoides; species Actenoides hombroni. The sequence continues at coordinate 1,204,079 of WUAM01000335.1, read as the reverse complement.
CTTCCCAATGTAGACAGTGAGGGCAGACCACCTGCTAGCTCCTGTGCCCTCATGGGCAAGCACCAGTCAGATTTCAGTTTGCGTTTTGCTTAAAGGCCAGATGAAAATGTACCAACAGAGACCCCTGGAGCAAGCAGACAAAATAACCAGAGTTCCACAACCCCCTACCGGTATCTTCTGGGTGGGAAAAGCAGAGAAACCATTGGGACCAGCCAGGCCTGGAGCTTAGGAAGGTCCAAAGGCAAAGAGAGATGGAGACTGAGTCTGCTGCAGACTGTCCCAAACACAGACACCCTTATCAGAGTCCTTTGGAGGAGGATGGCAAGGAGGAACTGCCTTTTCTTGAGCTCTTTGTCCTAAACTGTTCCCATCCTGGTTGCATTGGTGAACAGCACCTATGAAATTACTTGTGGTCTTGAAGGCCCTGAGAGGGGTCTATCCACCCTGTCTGTCATCTCTGAGCTGTGTGCCAGTGCAGGGGCCTTGTCTCCTCTTCACATGGGGGACCCTCCTGAGGGACATGACTGGCTTCCGTAAAACAGCACTCCCAGAGCTAAATGTCTTTAGCACTGGGAAGCCTTTGCACAGAGAAGTGTCTGTCTTTCCCATGTCTTAATTCAGGCTTGCTTCTTTGTGTCACAGGTGAAAAGTTGTTTGTGACAGGAAGATGAGACACATAGATAAGGGAAAATCCTAGCAACTGAGCTAGGGAATTGAGGTCATAAGGTAAATATTGCTTGCTGTGGTGTTTTCTGCCAGCTGCATGTTCATACTGCTATGAGCAGAGGTGCTGAGGCTCCAGCAACCAGCAGAGCTCAGGAGCTCTAAATGCAGAAGGAAAACACATACAACACAAATGCCTCAAAGCAGTGTGGCCTGAATGAAATCTCATTCTCTCCCTGTGTCCTGGTCTTGCTCTGGCACTGCCCAGTCTGTCATTGACACGGTGTGCCTCACATTGAAGATGATGACACGAATCTTGCAAAAAAATCAATAAGAAGAAAAAAGCTTTGAATATTTTGTAAGCTGTAGTGACAAGAAGTAGGGAAAGGTCTGTGCACAGTAGCCATTGAAAATAATGATACCTATCTCAAAAAAAAACCAAAACAAACCAGCAATAAAAAGTGCTCTAGTGTTTTGCAAATGGTGGCATTGCAAGTGACAACAGAACATTATGCTGGAGCTGGGACTCAAAGCCTGGATATTGCTGGGAAAATTAGTTCTCCTTAGATCTGCTGACATTTCTGTCCTCCCGGGGGTTAACTGTGCTGTAGATTGTGGCCTTATTTGATTATTTTTATGGCTGCAGTACCTGAGCTAGCCCCAACTGATGGATCTGTTTTGCTTCCTCCTTGTGTAGTCTTTTTATTCCTGAAGCTTTTACAGACCTCCAAAATCTTCTTTTAATATCGATCATGAACGGGAAACAAGAAGGAAAATGAGGTGTCCAAGCCAAAACTGTTGAACTAGATGCTGCTTTCACAGCTCTGCCATATATGCTATAGATAGAGGCTAGAAAATAATGAGCAAGAAAGAACTGCTGTTTAGATGGAGCTGGGAAAGAGAATAAATGGGCTACAGAAATCCTCATATCTTTATACACTCCCCTCTTGTGTTCCAGATCTGAAGCAGAGGGAAAGACTGGGTGAGTTGTCAGAGGTATCTGAAAGATTGCCATGCCCAGTTTTTACTTGCATTAATTGTATACCGGCACCCAGTTCCATTATGTAGTTTTGAAAGAACGCTGGGTAGATGAATGTCCCAAAGTCAGTAAATGAATTAGCAGCTGAACTGGTGACAGAGCCTGGGGCCACACTGCAATTCACCAAGCTCATCCCCAACAGTGTGACTTTTGCCAGACGTATGAGCACTGGTTCCATGGGTCTGTGCAAATCCTGCTGCCAGGGACAACAGGAGGTCAAAACTTTCTTATTCTGTGTTTTTTAAACTGAACAATCCAAGTGCAAACAGCAGGATGGTGGGCAGGACATGCAGCATAGCCACCTCTCACAAAGGCAAATATTGCTCACAAGGAAAATCTCTCGGCACTGCTGGGGAATTACAGCCTGACAGGCACTTTCACCCTGCAGTTATGCCAAGACTGGTGCACAGGCATCACAGAAAATGATAAGAATAATGAGCAGCAGCAGCAAAAATAGAGATAAGCCAAAGATCCTCACAACTGCAAAGTGGAGCTTGGGATGGGAAATGAATCTTTAAGAAACTAAAAAGTTGATAACATAGGTACTGGACCAGCTTCTCAAAGAAAAAGGCATAATTCAGGACTTAATGCTGATTCATACACATTGAGGATCTCAGCACTTCAAGGCTTCAATTTCTAAATTAGCACCCACCTGGATCTGTTCCTGTGTGGCCTGCCCAAGGTGATCCCGTTCTGGCAGGGGGGTTGCACTCAATGATCTCCAGACGTCCCTTCCAACCTCTACCATTCTATGATTCTATGATTGCACAGATGCACATGAAAATCCTGGCACAGTTAATAATTAACAACAACAATGTTGCAGCAATGTTTCAGGCATTGTTTTAAAAAAGAAAAATACCCCACCCCTCAAAATAAAAAAACGAACAAGCAATTTCCAAAGTATTTGTCAAATTAAAACCCAGTTGAATTGTTTTGCCTAAGTGCTCAAGCAGCATGTGCTTAACACATTCCAGGAAAACACATTCATTTCTGTCTCCTGCCCAAATAGAAAGACATCTATTTGTCAGTGCATTTTTAAGTCTAAAAGGCATATTAAAAAGTCCTATACTGTAAGTTCCTGAAAACATTGCTCAGATTCACCTTCCATGAAAAACCTTACTCCCAGTAGTGGTTACTTAAGCATTTTGATTTGATAATTTTGCAGTTTATCTATTTTAGTGTTAACTAACAAGGGTGGCTAGAGAATGAAGGGCCAACCCTTCAGGTACATCCAAATGCAAAGAACAGGAGTTGAAAGGACTTTTTCAGAAGAGAGGATGTAGCTGGAGTCTCTAGGGATATGCTGCTGGCTCCGCAGCACGTTCCCACCTGTCTTTCTTCTAAGAGAGATAAAAAAATCTATTTTTCTCTTTCTCTTTCCCTGTGTCATTAAGGAGAGCAAACAGTGAGCCCTCTGTGCTGCTCAGACCTCCCAGCACCAGCAGCTCAGGGAGCAAAAGGTGAGATGTTTACTTTGAGCTGGTGTGCAGGGGCTGCACACCACAGACATTTGGCAGCATGTGCTGCTGGGCATTCAGGAAAGCAATAGTTCATCCCCCCCCTGGATTTGGACTCTAGGATTGGCAGGTCTGGATAGCCATAGTGGAGGAGACTGGTCTCTCCTCAGCCTTGATGCAGTCTGTTGGAGGGGAGCCAGAGAAACACCTCTTGTTAAGGTATTGACTTCTTCTGAGGCCCTCCACAGCACTGAAATCCCACATCTCTAGGCAGTGCCTGCAAAAAAAATAAGGTCTCAATGCCTCGCAAAGACAACCTGTGTAAGGAAAACAGGGAGTCAGAGGGAGCCACCCAGAGACCCACCTTCCCCAAGCCAGTTGCCCAGACACACCAGCTTTCCAGCAAGGAGGTCTCACAGATCCCTGTTCATGATACAGACTCAGAGCAGACTCAGAGAGGTAGGAGTCCCATACACCATACCACAGTGTGGGCTGGGGGATGGATCTCATGCCACCTACTTACTGCATGGTGTGCAATAAATAAGTGGGTGGTTTGAATGTCATAGATGCACTCCACTCCTAAATTCTTATCTGTCTGCACTGGTATCTGTGCCAGCTGCTTCTCCACCTACCTACGGGCCTTTTGGTTATGGAAACCCACAACTCACAAAGATATTTTACTTCTGTAGATATATATTGCTTATACCCACCTTTGAAACTGAGTAGATAATAGATATTTGTTCTTGGTACCAAACAGTGAACTGCTTTCTCAGGTGGGGATCAATCCTCTTTTGTGTGATTGTCTTAAGAACAAGAAGTTGAATTAGCAAAAGCAAAGAACACTTTGCTTGTTTTTTGAGTTGGATAGGATTTACCTGTAGCACTGGAAATGGCAACCAGTCACGCCTGCTCTCATCTACCATGTCTGTTTGGGAGCTTGAAGGGTTTGCCAAAATGTGGGCTCAGGTGTAGATACGGGGCCTCACACTTGGCTGCATGATATTCCTTATCTTCCTCTTTGCTAATACCCCTGTTGGAAATCTTATGCAGATAAAAGTAGGCCTTGAAACTCACTACAGAGACTGCTTCTTCTTCCCAGTCATTTGCAGACAGGCACTTGCCAAGTGTCTAGTGACTCATTTATTTAGGAAAAAAACCCACCACAACAACACAATCTGCAAAACCACGCTTTTCCCACTCCCGTATAAGAAACACTTTTAATGCTCAGACCTAGTGTAGAACATCTATTAGCAACTTGCTTCACTGTTCTTCCTTAAAGACTGATGAATAGAACTCCCGGCGCCAAATTTCACAGAATCACAGAATTGTCATGGCTGGAAAAGACCTCTAAGATCACCACGTCCAACCATCAACAAAAAAAACCCCAACAACAAAACAAAACACAGCAACAACAACAACAACCAAAACCAAAGAAACAAAAAAACCCAAACCAAACACATACAAAAAAATCTCACCCTTCCACTAGAGCATGTCCTGAAGTGCCTCATCATCTACATGTTTTTGGAATATCTCCAGGGATGGTGACTCCACCACCTCCCTGGGCAGCCCATTTCAGCGCCTGACTACTCTCTGAGTGAAGAAATTTCCATTGTCTTTTGCTTCTGGTAGTCACTTACTCTGTGCAAAATGGATGTGACGTGCTAGAATGGATTCAGAGACCTGGCTTACTAAGCAGATCTTTGGCGAATACACATGAACTGGGCTGGTGGAGTCACCAACACTGTGTCCTTGGCAGGAGGCTGGAGACTGAAGTATGCTAAGCTGCTTTGCTGTTCTGTGGTCCTGGACCAGTCATCTATTTACTCATTGTAAAGCTATTTTAGATGGGCCTTTTTGGCAGCTTGTGGATATGATTATCATTTAATCTTACCCCCGGCACAGCAGAAGCCTAACAATTCTACACTGTGAATTCTTCACGGGTTGAAGACTTAAAGAAAATTTGTTTAAATCTCCTAACCATCTGCTGCAGTACTCACTTATCTTGACAATTCAGATTCGCTTATTTCTAATTTAAAGGTTTTATACTTGTTTCTCCCTAGCCTTGGATTTTGTTATGCCTTTTCTCAGGTTAAATTAAGAGAAATGCTGCTGAAGGAATATAACTCTGGTCCCTTTCCACCTGTCACATCTGCCCTTGAGGCTGAGGCCAAAGGACTCTAAGAAGACTTTACAGCACCAGAGTAGTCTTTTCCTTTGTCAGTCTAAAGCACATTAAGAACTGCTCTGGAAATCTAGACTAATAAAACAGCTTTAACAGCCTGGAGCATCTGGCCTTCTACATATTTTCCTTTAGCACTTCCACCAACTGTTGTTTGTTCATATCTACTGGAGTCTGTTTATATAGATTTTGCCCAATTTGCACTTTCTGGTAATGTTCATGCTGTTGTATGTTTATGTGGAGAAATTAGTGGGGAAAAAAAAAGAAAAGAAAAACAAGATGAACTGAAATATTTATGTGGTCTAAAATGACTTAAACAGAAATGATCCTCATCTATGCTGGAAGCTCAAAGCACAGCAATTTGAAAGCTGAAACTTCATCAAAAAGAAAGACTTGCTGGGCTTGTCATGATAGTGAGGCTATTTGCAAAAGTTATGCATAAACCAATTAGTACTAACCTCCCATGCGAATACTGCAATTTGAAAATTAATTCATTTGGACAGCATATATATAGCTAGTTAGAGACTAGATAACAATTGTTACAGTATTTCTTAGATGATTCTCTGATGTTACCATCATAATTATTTCTATGTTCATTGTACAATGTATCCCCAAATCCCACATGTGCTTGCTGGGATGTGCAGCGGGTAGGGTGGTATGGGCTGTGTCCCACAAATCGCAACTGGTTGCAAGAATGGTGCTGGTAGATATGCTGCACTAGGTGCTCTGGAGGGGAGTAACTACTGTGTTACTCTGAGGGTATTTTTATAACTCAATCCACTTGATCAGCAGAACCTTTACTAAGACATAGATCACCTGTACTTTAATTGAAAAAGAAAAAACAACAACAAAGAAAAACAACACCCAAAAAGCTCTACAAGTGAAGAGACTGTACTTTTGGCACTTACCGCTGAATATGTCACTCTCCATACTCCAGCAGTGCAGTAGTTGTAGGTACACTGACAATGTGGGCTCTTGGAAGGCCAGATCCAAACCAAAGAGCCGCTAGAAACAAACCTATTTGCAAGCGTAAAGAGAAAAAGAGCTAGATTTTCTGTATTTAGTGACACTTGGGTGTGAAAATCTCAGCAGCACTCCATAAAAAGCTTTTATACTCCCATCTTACTGGGCCCTGAGCTGAGGTATGCAGCAGTTCGGGAGTGACCGAAAAGCCACAGTGTGTATGAATTGCAGAAGAGGAGTCAACAGTCCCAGTACTTTGCTTATACAGAGGCAGTAAAGGAAGGAGGCACAAGATGTCTGGGATGGATCAATGCCTATTGCTTATAGCCGTCATGAAAGAGTATTTGAGTTTCCCTGAAGGAAGAAGCTGACATCTCACAGAGTCGAACACATGGAGTAGTTCCAGCCAAGGGCTGGTGTTTCCCTCTGGGGAGCAAAATTTCCTGTCATATCCCATTGAATTCTCTTCTAGCATCCCACCATCTCTCTCATACGACACTGAAAAACCCTGTAACAATTCATTACTAGACATGGCTATTTTCTACTTAGGAAGCAAAAATTAACAATCTTGTCATTCTCTTTTTAAATAATAAATAGAAAATATTTATTTTTACAGCTTTTTCAAGATCATTTTGACAAAAAGGCAGTTTTCATCAAGCATTTTACAGACCGAAAGAAAGAACTTCTACAGGAAGCTTCATAGCTTATACAACTACATACACAGGGTGAGTTCTTGCTCTTTAGATATATTTATGTATGTGTATGTTTCCAGTTTTAACAACTACAAACTAAAAGCTAACATACTGAATTTCAAGAAAACTCCTACGCATGATATAATTACATTGCAATAATAAATCAGTGCTTAATATGTTCAAAACAGACAGGTATAAAAACAATAGTACCTTGCCACATTGCCATCTCCCAACTGTACGAGCTTGTCATGTTTCTTTTTTTTAACTATCCCACTTCTTCAAAAACTGGCTTTCTAGTACTATCTCGGTGCTATAGACAGTGGATGTTTTTGGAAATAGCACAAAAACTCTTATACTAAGATTAGAAGAAGACATAATTTATTACCAGTGTGGTGATCAGCAAAGAGAATATGGCATTCTTCTCATTGATTTAATGAGTAATCAGCATAAAAATAACCCCACAACAATAACAATAATAAAAAAATCCCCCTAAAAGCCCCAAGCAGAAAAAAATCAACCAAATGACCCTCACATGTTTTTAGTTCATTATAGAGACATCAATCTACTGACAAAGACAAAATCCTGTCTTTGGGCAAAGTCATTTCATGCTTTCCATCAGTACAATGATAGCAATTGGCCACTAGTCAAATTAAAAGGAGCAAACATGTGAAAAGACAATGAGGAAAGAAGGCTCTATCTGTCTTTGTGCACCAGCCAAACCTTTCAATACCGCTATTATGTTATTAGAGCAGAACAATGAGATTTGGACCTTCAGAGAAGAACTGATGACTGGCAGCAGGACTTCTTAAAATTCAAGTGTAAAGAAAGGAAAAGAGTAGAAATATGCTGAATTCAGAAAAACCCTGATAGGATATGCACTGGAAGCATGCTTAAAGCCAGGTTTTGCAACCATATTAACATGAAGGGATTCCTTAAAAATATCTTTGGAAATAAAGTGCAGAACTGTGGGACAGATTCTCAGCATAATTCAAACAGCATAATAAAACTTCTCAGCAGTTCTGTATATGTCTAATACACATATTTATAAATAGGGTAGTAGTAAGTATAAATAAGTTCAAGCCACAGCAAGTAGACCTGGGCTTTGAACACACCAGACATTAGGGAGCTTTGGATTAGGCCCGTCTCTAGGAAACACATGAATGATAGAGGAGGGGGAAAAAATGACAGAACTACAGCTGCCTAGAAGTGATCTTTAAGATACAACTTTGTATATTAAATAGAAATGAAAGCTTATGAAAAGAAGACACAATTAAACATCATAAAGAGATTAAAAGAACTGTTTATAACAAACCCTGGGAATTTATGCACATATTAAGCACTGATGAAATTTCCTGTCTGGACATGATTTCTTTTTAAATTATCTGAAGCCACAAAATAGTTTAATTACTTTTTTCTGTCTCACCTTTATACTGGCATGTGCAAGATTTCTAAAACAATTTTTTTTCTTTCTTTTGTGTTTTTTTTTTCTTTTTTTTTGTTAACCACACTGCTGCAAACATGTAAAATAACAAGCTTTCAATGCACTGGTTATTAATACCATACATCTACTTCATAAAATATATGCAAAATAAAGCACCCTGTTATAAGGGTAACAACTGCCTCAGCTCATATATGAAAAAAAAAAACGTGTTAGCACAGCATACAAACCTCCAAAGATCTATTGAATATTTGTAACAATGCGATATAAAACATGATTTAAACATAAAAATAGTCATAGCATATACAACAATCTTCCAGTGGTAGTTATTACACACTACGCTTCACACATACTGTACACACGCATACAGAAACACAAACATACGCTCACTCTCTTGCTTCGAGACTAACTCTATAACCTCCAGTATGGAATTGCCTTTCTTTCAGAGTAATAGTTGTTGCTTTAAGTATACAGCTATTTTCCGACGTATTTGATGCCAAAGTAACACAAAGGAATGATGTAATCACATGGCAAATATGTTGTAGTATGAAAAGTTAGTCAGTAAATGTTGTTCTGCTACAGGAAATGTTATGTAACAGTTTAGCCACATGGTTTGCAATCTTATACAAAAGGGCAGTTTTTCTAAGTCCTTACCATATTACAAGTACTACAGCAAGGGCTTTCTTCAGAAACCTCTCAAGTCTTAACTTAATCATATTTCTCACTCTGTTCACAATCAGTGTTAAAAAAAGCCCAGATCCCCCAAAAAGCAGCCTAGTATGAATAAGAAATTCTTCAGACAAAAGTCAGTAAGAGCCATGTGCTTTCACATTATCTCAGCTCCTCTCCCCGAAACACATTACCCAGTTAAACCACCTCTATAAATCAGGAAAAAAATATTTCTGCATATATGTCTCACATACGAGTAGCTTTGTTCCTCCTCACCACACTACACCCTTCCAGTTCCTGGGTGTGGTGCTTCCACAGCAGACAGACAAGCAGTCATGACATGTGCTAATGACTTCCCCAGGTCACACTTCCCAGAGTCCTTTTCAAGCATTGCCAAGAGAAGGTGTGACTAAGTGTGATTTTTTTTTTTCCTGTTTGTTTATTAATTTTTTTTGCTATAGAAGTTGTCTCTTGGGTTTGTGCTTTGTTATGGTTTCCTGTCATTTTCTCAAAGTATTTTTATTTTTAACAGCTAGAGAATTTTGAGCCCTCAGAATTAATTTTTTTTTCTTTTTCTTTCCTTTTATTTACATAAGTGCAGGATGAAGTTTTTGCCCTGTCATACGTGACTCTGTTTTCTGCTGTCTCTGCCCGCAGCCCTAGGAGACTTGTCTTCCCAGGACCTCGCAGCAGGAAGCTGCCAAAGTCCTTCTTGTCTTGTTTCTTGCAGCGTCTACAGGGTGGATGAGCTTTGCTTATAATCCCTCAGGATGACAGAGGCATAGGTCACATCTGGGGGGGTGCAGAGCACCGACTCTGAGACAGGGGAGCTAGGCACGGAGCTGCCCGAAGCCACCGAATCCCGGAAAGGGGAGGGGGGCGTCAGTGCCGGAGAGTCTTCCAGAGTCAGTTTGCTGGTCGCCACCTCCTCATTCTCCTCCTCCTCTGGGTTCTTCTCATAAATGTATCCCTGAATGAGCTTCAGTTTCTCACTCTCTGCTTCCTCAGCCGGAGAAGACAGGGGCTCCTCGCTGAAGTTGGCCACCTGGAGAGGCAGCAGTGGCTGCTGCTGTGGTGAGGGGGCCTGGTAGGGGGGCCGCACGCCATTCCCCGAGCTGGGCGCAGGGAGGACAGCATTGAAGTCGGGGATGCCAGTGGCAAACTTGTTGACCACTCCTTGCAGCTGGTCCATGAGAGTCTGCGACTGATTGTGCAGGGTCTTGGGGGGCTGCTCAGGCAAGAAGAGGTGGGTCTCCTCTGCCGTGTCCTGCAGCGGGGGGGTTGTTGCCACCCGCCTGTGCACCACCATGGAGGGGCTGCTGGGCTGGTTGAGGCGAATGGGCTCTCTATCTTCTTCCTCCACCACATTGTACAGAGTCTTACTGCTGATGTCGGTAAAAGTTTGGCTCTTGCTTTGGCCGTGGTAGCTTTTAGTAAGGGGTTTGATTACCGCTGTCTGATTGCACCCTGTCTCCTGGTTCTTCACATGCACTGATAATCTGTGCCACGTGTGTTCCCCCTTGGGATCTTGTCTTCCACCTGGTTCAGACCATGACACAGACTTTCCATTAGAACTATGAATAAAATAAAGATGGGTTTATTTGCATTTACATTACGCAGACATTGGCAGTATAACAAACAAGCCTACAAAAATACTGATTGCTTCACCTTTTTAATAAGTGTTCCCCCCTCTAGTTCTTCGTGTCCTCCCAGAAATACTACAGGAGGAAACAAGACTGTCTTTCAACATCAGCAGTTACTGTGATTTTCATCTGAAGGCAATTACTCCCTACTGGTTACCCACCCTACAGCCAGCCTGAAAAGCCTAGCTCATGGGAAGGGCTCTGGGAGAGTTGGCTGTGTTTCAAGGACTCTAGCTGTGTCATTTTGTATCTAGGTTTGCTCAACCCACCTTGCAAGAGGGAAGAGAAAAAAGGGGAAACTAGCACAAGTTTTAATTAAGCCTGATTTAAAGCTTATAGGAAATATTTCCAAACTGTTGGAAGAAAAACAACCCACAGCCTTAGCCCTCTGCACTCTGGGTAGAGAGGAATTGTTGCTAACTCCTCCTTTCCTTTTTATCCCCTGGCCCTCTTTTGCATTTAGGAACTGAATAGCTATTACAGAAATGAAGGACTCCCAAGGACTCCACCAGGTAGGAGGCAAATGCATTTCTTCCCTAGTGACTCTCATTTACAAACGAGGATAAAATGCAGGGATTGAAAACAGTTGGTTTGTGTGGGTGGAGGAACAAGCAGTAGCATGATCATGGTGAGCTGAACCCTGATGCTGCACACGGGCTGGATCCCATCAAAACACTGGTCTCTCTGGCTGAGTGCTGACATGAGGGTCAGGTCTGTCCATGGGGAGCTGTAGGGTTGGTTTTTTTTGCATTTCCCTGTACTTTTGCAGAGAGTAGTGCTCAAAGCAGAGTGATGTTTCACTAGAAGCTGCTGGGACAGGGAGCTGAGCAGTACTTAGGAGGACCAAGCAATTGTTTAATTGCAGGCCAGGCAGTAGAAATCATGCACAAATTATAATATGTATCACCTGGGTGGAAAACAGAGACTGAGAGAAGTTCTGAGACGATTTATGGAAGCAGCCTTATCTCAGAGTTTCATCCCTTGGGGGGCAGAAGGAAACAAAGGTTTATATTTCAGCCCCTGTGATTTCAGTGCAGGTGGGAGGCAATCTGGGTGGGAGGCTGGCAAGGCAGCGTTGCCTCCTGCTATTGCGCACACCCGGGTAGATTGCTTCCCTTACATACAGCCTGTGATATTGTTCTAAGTATTTTGCTTTTTCTTGCTCAGCCTCTTGTGTTCCTCTTTTTCAGGGAGCAAATAATTACCACTTGAATTTAGTAAAAAAATTGATTTGCTTTGTCATAGCTGGAAGAAATGGGTGTAACACAAATAATGCTATATGGAAAAGAAATGTACATGACAAAGTGACATTTCTTTGCTGAGCAGTAAATAATGCTGTGTGTGTGTGTGTGTGTAAATTTGAGATGAATCCGAGCTGGGAAGCCCATCTCCAACTCCAGGCTCCAAATGCGGCACCTGTGACCCACCATCTCTGTGAGAACTGCCTCACGAGAAAGGGCCAATTTAAAAAATTCATAGCTCCCCAATGCATGTAGTTGGTAGGACCTGGAGCTGTTTCTATTTAGAACTTTAAACTAGAAGGAAAAAAAAAGCCAAGTTCATGGCTGAAGAATGAAACCTCTATATTATAGTGATCAATGAAAAGATAAGAATGAAGGTTTAGAAGCATTCTCATTTGATCAAAATGAGCTGTGGTATGACATTTTTTTGAAGTGCTATAGAGATAAGCAAATGAACCTAACTGTTGGGCTTGAAAGGTTTTTAAAGCAATATTTTAACATATGAAGATATAAAAATTCTTCACACAGAAACACATTTTGTCTGCTTTAACTTCAAAACAAGTCTCTTCTTGTAGAGAGGAAAATAAGTCAAGTGCACTCATACTGTATTTTGCTGACGCTACAGCTTGCAAACACTGGAAAGGGTTTCTCTGAAAAAAACACTATGATTATCTACTGTCTCTTCTGCTAAGCCCACTTCTGCATCATTTACTTCTTCGTATCCAGCTCTGGTGTATCATCTCACTTTTGAATCCCTCCTTGTACCATCTGTTTAGTCTCTATCTGATTTTGTTCCCAAGATTTTGTATTTTACATCAGAGGCAAGCACTGCTATTTTAAGAAGTTCACTACCTCTGTCTTCAGCTCATCCTCCTATTCAGTTCATTTTCCTCCCCCTCACTCTCAAATTCTGTTCTTCTTACTTCTTTCTTCTGTAGCATTCTCCATAATGTGCTTAATCGAACCCAAGTCAACTGCTGTACTTAAATCAAACTGTGTTGGGACTGTAATATCCAAATGTGAGCAAACCATTTAATGAGGATTTGTGTGTTACTGACTTGCTCTATGGGGAAAGCTGGTGCTGCCAAGGCAGCTTGCCTCTGTTTCCCAGGCCTTACCACTCATGGTAAGTGGCCTTGTGACAAATAGCTTTCAGTCTGGTGATTTCCACTGGGAAATTTCTCTGTTCTCTTGATGTTCTTGTTCAAGCTCTTTCCCTTAACTTGCTCTTCATGCTCTGTCCATGCATCCTTAGTCCGTTAATGAGTCACATTTGAGACAGAGTCACAAGACAGACATAGAAATACCTGGGCTCTGTCTTGCTGCACAGCTGGTAGGGAGTCACACCAAGACTGACACATTCAGGCAGAATTAGCATTGATATGCAAGTAAAGCATTTATTATCCTGCAACTAAGACCAGCCAGCTTGAATGGCATTAATTGACATTTAGACAAAAAGTGAAGATGGGTCTGAGAAAGCTCAGACCTGAACTGGGTCTCGGTGAGATAGGAGTCAACTCGTTCTTGCAAAGCAATGATGGCAATCTTGCATGGTCACCATTCCCTAAGTGATTGTTACCTACTTTTTTTTGAAGGAAGTGTCCGTGGGAGAGGGTGAACATCAAAATAATCTGCTTGGTATAATGGGAGAAGGAGTGATTTTTCCATAAAAAGGCAGGAGAAGGTGCCAAGACAGATCACAGTTGGAGTATTGAAAGCATGATGTTCAATTTCACAGTGGTGAGGTGGGACTAACTGGTGTTTTCTTGCTTTTATCAATAGGATGGTTACCCATTTTATGTCCATCATTTATCTATTTGCCTTTCCTAAATTTCTCTCTCCTTTATACAATTTCCCATGGACTTCACACTTATTGCCTAGAAGTGAACTCCTTGGAGTCTCAAGGGATCTTCATGTTTGTAGTTGTGTATACCCAGTGTAACACTCCAAGTACTATTTCTTCAAATTTTGCATCTAGCCTAAATGTTCAGACAGGTTCTTGGATATCCTATCAATACAAGGTAGGCTTGATTTTGCTTTGTAATAAAGGATGTGCATTAAATTTAGCTGCTGTTTCTCAATATTCACCACAGCTTTGTTTAGGATTTTTGTATTTTGGGGGAATAGATATATTTCCTGTGTGAATTTTTATTAGTTCCATGTGCAGTTCTGTCATTATTTTTGGTAATGCAAAGTGTTTTTAATACATGCATTGATCTTTACAGAGTACTCTCTGCATGACTCAAGGGCAGTCATTCTCAAATACTTTCAGCTGATGATTAGAGACACTAAACAAGCTGGAAAACAACTTGAGACATTACTAGTTACTTGCAGGAGGTCTTTAAAAGAACTGATGTACCTAAATCTGAGACTGTGGTCCAAAATTCCTCTGTCCAGCTGTAGGACATGCCTAGAACTTGTTAGATGTCTCACTGTTCATCATTAAGAATCTCAAGCTGCCCAAGATCCAGCTCCTGCTTGTGACTAGTTGTGCCTCAGACTCAAGTCCGGTCACAAGCCAACAACATAGTCCTGCTTCTGCCAGTACCTGGAAGATCTGACCTTGTTGACTTCCTTGGAGCAATGTCAAGCCTGAGCAGCGCACAACAGATTGTTCCTCCCTACAGTGCAAGGTCTTGAAGATGTCTTACTTTAGACATTGTATAGCAGAGGTTTCTTTACATCTTAGAGAATGAATGCTCCTGAGGTAGAAGATGATTGTCCCAGTGGTCTAAGGTAGTCTGTGCAACTCCCTGATCCTCTCTCTAGCGAAGCTATAGCCTGAGATCCAGAGCATAGAGAATTAGATGAACTTTCAGTCCTGTGTACTTGAACCTTTGTCTTTTATACCTTGAACACTTTATGCATAACAATCCCTAATAGATATCACTTGAAATGGTTAAACAGAGTGATATGTGCTCTGATGAAGTTAACTTTAGGAACTGACATATTGGGAAATGACTCCTTATCTGATGTAGTGCTTGTTACCACCAGAGTGAAACAGCTGGAGATGCAGTCACACAAAGAGCCCTTGAGAAAGAGCCCTTCCAGTTAAAAAGGAAGGGACATTCCTTGATCTGTTAGAGTTCATCTCCTATTTAATCCATTTAGGATGCCAGAGTTGTGGTCTGTTATGGTCTTCAAGTTACCATGAGCTGAGGAAGCATCTTAAGCTTGCTGAAATGAGGGATACAGTCATTTGGGCCAGGCCTGATGGTGTTAGACAAGATTCAGATCACAGACTTATGATATGAAGCTGGTTTATTTTCAAAGCAGCAATGGCAATTAACCAGTGGAAGAGGTTATAGGGTAAGTGATATATGTTCCCTGTCTTTTATTGTCACACTGATAGTTTGGCTAAACCTACCTCCTTGCAGTCACTACAGTAACTGAAATGCTACAGCTGGTAGGAAGCATTGAGATAACCTAGCGGTCCCTTCTATGAAGTTAAAATCTTAGGAATTAACATTAAATGCAATTTGAGAAGGGCCTATCAACTTTGTCAGCAAAAATCAGGTCCAAACCAAACCCTGAATTATCTTATCGTCAACCAGACAAGGTCAGTGCTGGGTATACTGCCCAGTCAACAAATTATGCTCCCGCTTTCACATAGTGGGGCACAGTTACTGGCCACCTGACAACTGTGCTCCGGAAAGCAACACACACAAGGCTGTCCCTGTGCACTTACACAGAGATGGCCAGCCTTCGGACACAGCAGGAAAGCAGAACAAAGGAAAGGCCTCATTCAAAAGTTTCGCTTTGGAGAAAACATTTCTTGGCTCAAACAGCAGTTGCTGATAGATGCCATCCTAGGGAAGCCAGCAGAGAAATTTCCTCTCTGCCCACAGAAAGGCAGTTAGCCATCCAGAAGCTTTTTCCAGCACTGCAGTCACGTAAGAAGCAGTAATAAGCCTGAGCAAATCTCTGTCCCACTGTGGCCTCACCATTCCCAGGATCCAAGCTAACAAGCATACAATTAAAGGCTAGTACCTGCACTGCAGAATATTGCAAGTGCTTTGTTGGTATCTCCAAGGTCTCTTTCCGTACTATCTCCATTTCAGTAAGGCCACTGGGGCATGAAATTTGATTAAGGGAGTGAACAGGTTTTAAAATGGGACCCTCATCTCAGAGCTGCAGCAGTCAGCCCTGCCACTCATTAGCAGAGCAAGCCACACTGGTTAGCATGGTCCTCCTACAAGACTAATTTTTGGAACATTGCTTCTAGGGCGTCCTCTCTTTTATTAACCCAGGTTTAACTTCTTTGTGGCTCAACCAAGAGTGAGGGAGTCATCACTGACCACAGTGCCTATCTGGTGTATGCTTAGGGGTTTTTTTGCTTGATATTATCACCTAAAAGATAAAAAGAATCACAAGCCAAATTCAGCCTTAGTCCATTTACACTGTAATCTTTATCTCAGTTATAAGAGGACCTTACAACAGTTCTCACAGTGTGACTCCAAAGCTTTCTGTGGTGCTGTATAATTAGAGCAAAGTTCAACCTCCCACTTGTGTTTCTGGAAACTTAAATTACTGAACTAACTTTTCCTTGTTGCTCCCCTCCTTTTTTTTCAGGAAAAAATTGCCTTGGGCATGGGACATTATGTTCTATGTAAATCAGCAAGCTGCTTTAAATGCATGATGGAAACTGCTACACAAAATACAGGAAATCATAATGCTGTCAAGCTGTCTTTCAGGGGCAGAACCTGATGATACTTGGGGTTGTTGTGAGTGAGCAGAAGCCCAGAGCCGTCTTTCCAACTTGCTGTCTTGCCAGTTATGTCAAGTAGATCCAACCTATTAATTTACTTCATTATGATGACACCAAGATGAATGGTGCAGTTGACATGCCAGAGGAATTGGATGCCATCCAGAGGGACCTAGACAAGCTTGAGAACTGGGCCCATGTGAACATGATGAGGTCCAGCAAGGCCAAGTGCAAGGTCCTTCACCTGGGTTGGGGTATTCCCTGGAGTCTACACAGGCTGGGGGATGAAGGGATGAATTGAGAGCAGCCCTGCGGAAAAGGACTTGGGAGTACTGGTGGATGAAAAGCTGGACATGAGCCAGTAACGTGTTCTCATAGCTTAGAAGGCCAACTGTATCCTGTGCTGCATCAAAAGAAGTGTGGCCAGCAAGGTTGGACTAGGTGACCTTTAAAGGTCCCTTCCAACCCAAGCCATTCTATGATTCTGTGATTCTTCTATGATTCTATGATTAGTTACTCTGCTGCCAAAGTTAAATATTACTTTGATCCGAGCTACACATAGGCTTTCTAATGGACATTGACCCTATTGATAACTGATTTTTTGCTGATTTTTTTTTTTTCCCTTTTAAATTGAAATGTTAATATCATACAGTCTGTAATGTAGATGCAGTAGCTATGTCTAGCCTGAGTACTCTGTGACATGATCCTAGTTTCCATGCAAAGGATGCTCAGGTGGGAGTCAAACCCTCAGGGTCAGTGGGTCCCAACTCCCCCTGTCCCTATGCCCTGGTTAGCCAGATAGGGAAAACAGGAGACAGGAGTGGAGTCACATGCTTTACTCTTGTGCTACCGTGGAACTGCATTGCTGCTATGCTCATACCTGGTCCCACAGGCAGGCAATTACTCTGAAATCCAGCTCGGATATAGCCAAATATCCCTACGTAAATAAATTTGTTCACTTTTGGACTTAACAATTACACGTACATAGGCACTTTTATACCACTGTAAATTTGGCAGGAGCAAGAGAGATGCTCACTGCAATGCTTCAGTGTCGTTGAAGTCCTACAACTTTAGGGTGTATCACAGATCTTACTGACCTAGCTCAACAGAAGTGAGAGAATATTACAGTGATAATGTGTAAAAAGGGCTGACTACTCATTATAATTACTACTATAAATTTTTAGTCTCATCTGAAACATAAAAACTAAGTCACATTTCAGTCATCCATCTAATTATTGTGAGGTTTGGTTCATCAGTGTGTTCATTAAGTATTTTGAAAATAATGATGTATTTCTTGGAGAAAACCACTTATTCTAATAGGTAATACAAAGTTCAGGGTAATAAACAATTCATCTCAAATAACAAGAAAATACTTCCAATATTCAAGAAATGAAGATCAGAAACCTGCAAATCAAAGTGGAATTAGAAAGTGATCTTACTAGTGAAGAGCTTTTGAATGTTTATTTTGTTGTTATTAATAAGTAAACCCCAGCAAATATTCAAAATTAATACATGCTATTGGATCACCTTTGTAATTTTATTAAGGATTTTAAAGTTAGTGCATGGAAAAAACATGGTGTAAATCAACATAGATCCTCTGATATCAATGGAGAAGCACATTTGTTTTATCTGAAGATGTGTCTCATGCTGCACATTCAAATAAATTTATATGACAGTGCAGCCAATGATGGTACCTGAACTGAAGCATTTATTCAGACAGGCTCAAAAAGAACCACAGCAAATAGAATCTGAAAACTGCAAATTACAATGTTTTGACTGCAAATTTAACCCAGTCACCACAGGAAGTTTAGTCATGAGGCCCCTCATTTATAATATACAACTCTCCCTAATATGTTTCAGTAGATAAAGCAGCTAGTAAAGCCTGTGGGTTTTCTGGGTGTATCTGAAAGTTTCCATGGTAACAATGTGCAGCTTCAGAAGAAAAGAGCCCTGAAACTCAAAGCTGAAGTTTCTGAAATTTTTGATATGATACTAAACATTTATTGTTCTATATTTTCATGATTCTGCATTTCTGACCATCTCCAGGGTGATGTGGAGAATGAAGATCAACATGAGCACAATAACTGATGCTAACTATTGTGCACATGAAAACACGAGAGTTTCAAGTCCCTAATTAAATTGCTTGTAACTGGAAGGTGAGGGAAACCATAGCACTCATGGTGATTTCTAGCATGTCAGGGTAGCAAAGCAGGGCTTCCTTAGGAAAATCCAGACTTGCAAACTGCTGCAGTTCTGGTGGCTGAGACTCAGGCATGAGGCCAGGTGGTGGTGATGAGCATCTAGTGGTATGATGGACACTTGCCTACTGCTCAGCCCGGGCTGTGTGTCCACAGGGAACTGAGCCAGTCGGTTGCTGATGGAGGATGTACCCTTCCTCTGGCCATAGTGCATCACTGCCAGGTCCCTGCAAGCATCAGCCCTGTATGCAAGCCTGAGGAGCAGGGACAGGCAGAGAAGTCAAAATAGCAAGCTCCATGCTCAGCGGGTCTGAAAATCTCTGATGTATTTTAAAGCTTTTCTTATCTGTGCAGCTGCCACAGCATTTGAAGTCCCTTTGACTGGTTGGAGTCCCACCAGAGTTGTTTCTCAGGAGCTCATGTGGATGAGGATTTTTTTTTTCCAAACTTAAAAAAAAAAATCCCAAGCATTGTAATGCAAAAAGCAGAAGGTTTAGCTTTCCCTGTGCTCAGGAGTTTTACAGCTGGTGCCCATGCTTTTTGAGTATAATCTGTTGTTTCATTCGTGTTTGCCTCCTAATGGTATGCCTGGATTGGACACTCATTTCATCATCAGTCTTTCCAGACAGACAATTGGCAGTCTGTGCCCTGGGAATCTACAGCACTTGTTCCAGATCAGAAAAGAAGGACATATTGTTGTTGGACTGGAAGCTAATACTAAAATGTTTATACTGCTCCTTACACTGGTTTGTAAAGTTCGCCTTTCAGGGTGGCAATTCCATTTGCTGCGCAGGCCCTGTAAAACTATCAGCACTGCTACAAATATATGATGCACTGTATGTATTTCTTCTGATCTGCAAGTCAGATTTGATTGTATTAGCATCCTTATTACCTGCACAGAAAGAGCATAGACTGTCAGACACACATGCTTTGATGCTTGTTAGAGGAGCTGAACAGCATCTCTGGACATAGAGAGACCGCTGTTCAAAATGCTGTGTCAGTGGATCGCAGGCAGCTTTCCACCTAGTCACTGCACAACCTTCCCTGGGGCAAGGGGCCGGACTGTTTCACATCTGCAGTTTATCAGATAGAAACAAGCATAAATCTGTCCTGGAAGAAATGAGGTGAGGCCTTTCTGTTTCTGCAAGAGCTAGCATGTTTTCTCTGCTGGGTTTGTGTTTGCTCAGAGAGGGCGGTATTTGCACTTCATGTTTCTGAAGAGCTGAACTTTGCTATTGGTCACTGAATGCAGAATGTGCATAATCTCAACATCTTTCAGAAGTTAGGAAAAATTTCTCTGCTATTGCTTAAAGACACTTTTGGGCAACTGTTCCTAGGCCAGATTCCGCTAGGTTTATTTACATTCTCCCACTCGTGATTTCTCTGTTCTACAAATCCCACCAAACCAGTGTTTTCTGTGTTCCCTCTGCTGGCTCTGCAGCAGCAGTTCACTAACATGCACAGTTAGCAGGAGCTGTGCACCGCAATGGTGTCTTGCTGTGAGACAGCCACTAGATTGTTTTCTAAAGCACGCAGGATAATGTCATTTCCATGCAAAACTGTAAAAAGGAAAAAAAAAAATGTTGACTGAATGGAAAAAGAAGGTAAAATTAGTATGAAAAAAATGATGTGTTTGCAAAGTTGTAGGCATTTACAAATAAAATTGAGGGCTTAAAAAAAAGAAAGAGAAAAAAATGCAAAAAAAATTATTCAGTGTTCTGTTCATCACATCTGGATAATCAGATTAAGTCATTGTGTGAAACAGGGGACATAAGCAAATTTCCCATCTTTAATGGCATGCACCACATTTGTCCCATCATTAGACATGTTAACCAATGAGAAAGAGAAAGCAAGGGGTAAAACCACTCTTTGTCATGCAGCTTCTCTTACACATTCACTGCAGTGTGGGATTTTTCAAAGCTGCACATGTGCCGACGGACACTGGCTGGTGGGCGAGAACTCTGGCTGCCTCTTCCTGAAGATTGAAAAGAAAAAGACACCCAGTGAGTGGTTATACACATGTGCACACATGGTGGCTATACCACTCAATAGGGTGCCTGTCCCTGACCTATGCTTATGGGTCACTGTGGGCTTTCCCATCTTTTTTCCTCTTGTCACCTCAACTTCCACACCTTGGCTCCAGCATGGTACTGTTTAAAATAGGCTCTCATAGTATTCATTCCTGCTTCTTCTGCTGAGCCCTAATGCACTTTACATACCAGATGGCAAAGGCTGCTGCGCATCTAGCTGTCAGAGGGACTTCTCCCCTGGTATTCTCAATTCAGGGTGAAATGATGGAAAAGGAGCATCTGCCTTTCACATCTTATTTACAAAAGCATGACCAAAAGTGTTTGTTCATGCAGTTTTTAATATACACTCAGCTCCTGCTTTTTCCTATGTCTCATATTCTCCTAATCAGCTTTTCTAAATGTTTCTTTTCTTTTACTTTTGCGCTGTAGCTGAATAGTCACTATCTTTCATTATGTGTGATTTCACTGTATGTTCCTCTTTTTTTTTTCAAGGAAACATTGAGATAGAAACAAAATCTAGTCTCTTAGATGCTCTGTCTGCAATAGTAATTCAAAAAAGAGGTTGCAGATTGCAATTTTGGCCATTAATATAAGACAATTTCCACTTCATTTTTCTCCTCTTCCTTACCCCAGCAAATTGATGCAACCTCCTATTTGTCTTCCTCAGTATCAATAAGAATATATACACATGCACACGTGCTTTGACAAAAATCTCACGTGTTTTTGCACATGGAATGTATCAATGAATTTCTGGAAAAAAAACCAAACCAAACTTGTCATTGCATTGCAAATAAAATATAAATCAAAATTCAGCATTTCTTCCCATCAATCATAGTGCATGCTTGCAGGACTTCTATTTACCTCAAAACACCAGATTCATAGATGGTATGTGCGTGTACTACATAAATAGTATAGCTGCTCATGAGCCAAACAAGCCGTTCTTATCATCACATACTAAAGCATGGGATCATAGCGTGATGTACACAGAATACATGCATACGCATTTTGGAGAGGTAGATACCTTGAGATGACTTCTGAACTATTATGGATAAAACACAAATAAGACATACTGCTGAGGAATTTTGTAAACCTATTCACTTTGAAGTTTCTAGAATAATTAAATTCCTTACCAAGTGTAATGAGATCTCTGAGATCTGACAATTTAAAGGTGGTCATAATTAGAAACCTAGTTACCATGCTCTCTCCTACACCCTATTAAAGTTACAGAGATTATTAAGCTTTTGATTAAACAGGGTATCAACATTTCTACAGACCTCCAGTTTTATTCATCTGTTGACAGAATAAGAGCTCTCTACTTTCTGTGTTTGGTTTGTTAAAAATCAGAAATTAGTAGTTTATTCAGTCACAGGAGCTAATTTTGCAAAGCAAGTAGCAACATGCAGTTGATTATCCAAGAGAGAAATCTAGTTCTAAAAGTATTTCACACACATGCAGTGCTGTACACACAATAGAGGGCACACAGCAAGGTCCCTTGCTCAGGGACCCTGGAAAAGGTGGAAGACTTTTGTTTCAGAACGCTGCTTGGGACCAGGGTCTTTCTGAGTCAACAGGCTTTGCCAGATATCATCCCTCAGCTACTGCAGCTTGCTGTTGCTTCTGGCTTACTTAGTTGCATCCCTTGTTTCCACATATTTCTTTTTATTCGGATGTATACCCAGAGTGAGTTCACAGAGTTTTGCTCTCCAAGTTTTGGGACTCTGTAGGTATTGTGATGAAATCTTCCTATGTGAAGAAAGAAGCCTGCTTTCTCATGCAGTCTAAAATGGTTCCTACCATGTTCAAAATACAGTGAACTCTTTTCTTACTGTGGCTACAGTTGTGCTCCTCAGCCAAAATCAAACACAGCTATTACATGTAAGAGAGTACGCAACCCCCAGATGCCTGGCCAAGTTTGCATTCTGTGGGATGCTGTTGTTATAATGCTGCCAACTCCATCAAAGCAGTGGTCTGCCTTTTGGTGAAGGTCAGAGGCGATCCCCATATGGTGATACACAGCATATACAGTACAAAAATCGGCTCTAAATCTCAAGGTTCATGTTCAGTAGAATCTGAATTTATAGTGAAATTCAGATTTATAGTGTTATGGGAAATGTAGTGTATGTGTGGATTATACTTCAGTGAATTATTTAGCTATTATGAAATCATTGTCAACTGAATAAATAATAATAAATGCTTTTAAAGCATTTAATTTGAAGTATCTTTGTATGCTTGCTTTGTCTTATTAGTAGTGTGAACTAACACTACAGAGCCCTGAATTAGTGCCCAGACCTCTGTACCTAATTTTTTTTTTGTTCCATTTTTAATTACAACAGTGTATCTTCTCTTCTTCCCCTCAGGCTTGCAAGTAGTGACGGCACTTCACATACATTTCCCTGGTAAGCAAAAATAAAATCGGGTAGACTGCCCATCTTCACAATACAAGGATTAATGGGCCATTTGTGGGGCAATCTTCTCAAGGGTAATTCCTGATGAGTGGTTATTCAGCTCCTGAGCCCAGAGGCAGGATGGATCTTCTGTGAATTTGAACGAGGAGTTGTCATACCATCGTGAAAGTGAACTGCTTTCTAACGAACCCCTGGGTGCCGTATCAGGGAGTCTGGCAGAGGAAGCAGTGTGACAGTGCAAAGGGGTCCCAAAAGAAGTGGATTAATTGCTTTACTTTATGTTCTTTGAAGCAGAAAAATGCTTCTAGCCAGTCATTCAGAACAGGGTAGGTAACGGGTCTGTTGAAATCTGCAGTGAGGAATATAAAGGATCTGAAGGAAGAGTCACTCTCACCACTATTTTTTCTCTTAAGTGTAAATGAATCATCCCATGAAGCAAACAGCTGTGTCAGGATTGGAGGGAAGTATAAATCGCTATCCATAATGTTTTGAATCTGAACAGCTGTGAGATTAGAAACTTCCACCTTCTGCTTTGGAATTACTCTCTGCTCAACCAGACTCAGCCAATAGACATACAGTGAATGACTTTGTCTGCCATCCAAGATAACTGAAGTGCAGGACACCATGTTGCCCATCATATGAAGCCACAGTCAGGGACCCTCTGCACTAGACATTGTCTGAGTTGTAAGAAAAGCTTTCACATTCCCCACAGTCAAAAACATACAGAAAAGCACAGCTCCAGATTTGATACAATCTAATCTGAAACAATTTACTATCAATAACATTGAGAAGAAAGCAGGGTGAGAGAGGAAATTCAAGAGAAGTGATGATGGCATCATGCTGATCATGCTGATACTTACAGTGGTAACCCTGAATCAACCCTAAATCTTCAAGAACTTACGTATAAGCCCTAGCTTTAAGAGGTGAAAGGAGAAGCCTTGTGCCATGTGCCCTGTGGCACACTGCCCTCACATCCTAGAGTAAGTCCTGCTCCAGCATTCAGACTGGCTGACTGACTGACTGACTGATGTCCGCACTCCCAAGGGACAGCTCAGCAACACCACTAACTTTCTAGTCTGCTTTTCACCTCCTCCACACTCTAGCAGTTTGCAAGATGACTGAGTAGTTAAGCACACCTTATATATACAGCAACATCACTAAATTGTTCAACTAAACACCCATCCCAAATCCTCTTGCCTCTGTAGATGTAGTAACTTCCTAGGCAGAAGCATATTCATCCTTTGATGTTTGTGTCCTTTAAAGGTCAGGTTTTATGTATGGTTGTCATGGTTGGATCAAAAGATGTCTACATAAAAAGAAGCAAAGTCATGTCCTTTTTCTGTGGGAAGAGGAGCTGAATTTTCAATATCTTTTATAGGAGCCAGGATCTGATAGAAGATTTCTGCAAAATATTTCACTAAGCAAATAAATGTACTTGGGAAGATGGACAGATTTTCAGTATAAATTAGTTTTTAAAACAGAAGTCCTGTATTCCAAGCTAAGTGATGGTTGGAAATAATTGCTCTGAATTTTAACGTAATTATGCTAATCAAAGGCGCAGTGGCAGTTTTTGGAGAGAAAGAAATCATTACATGCTGTGGAGCCTTTGCTCCACACTACAAGTAGGAGGGGTGTTATAGGGTTATTCACCCTTGCCAGGCAGAGTGAGACATACAGATAATTATCACCTGTGGAGGACTAGATGTGGGAAAGATTACACAGCACACTCTCTCTGCCGAGGTGTGAGCATCTGACAAAGAACACAGAAGGGTCATGATCACCAAGGAGAACATGGTCCCAGTAGGATGCCCAGAAAGACCCAGTACAGAGCTGGAGGGTGGAGACAGAGCTAAGGCTACACTTCAGATCACCCTGGGCCAGCAGAAGGCAGCTGTGCACCCAGGGTAGTGCTCTGGCCTTCCCTGGCTGCCTCTCTCCTGCTGCTCCACGTGTCCCGCTGCCCCGGCACAAGCCTTGGTGCAATTACTTAATCAACTGGCAGGAAATGACAGGGACAATTAACCCAGGTTACAGCTAAACCAGAAGAAGAAAGGGAAAACAACTATTATCAGCTCCCCACTTCAGTTCATAGCTTGTCCAGCTGGGCTCTTGTCCATGCAAAAGTGAAGGGGCGGTGTGGGTTAAAGGAAGGCTTTGGGTGTCATTTCTGGTTTAGGGCAGCTTAACGCATTTGCGGATTTACAGGCTATGATAACCAAAAGTAGCTGCAGGCAAATCTTTTTGTTGTCTGGGATGGTGACAGGAGAGATTTTTGAGATCATTTATATAACCCTAAGGATTAAAAAATGTGTATTAGCCCTATGTTTCAGAGGATATGAGAAAGTAAAGGAGAAAGGACTGACCACTGACTGGGGAGCATAGATCTGCTTTTCTGGGGCAACACTTTGTACCCCACAGCCCAGACACGTGAGCTTCCACTGCACCCACATACGAGCGCCAGCTACACACCCACACAAGCTCCCACAACGCTCCTGTGAGCCCACGCTGCACACACACGAGCTCTGCGGAGCTGCTGAGTTGCCCCTGTGTGCTCTCAGCCTGAACCCACCACCTGGGGCACGAAAGCTGGACACAGAGCAGGTTAGCCCGCGACTCAGCTCAGCAGGGTTAATGCCACCCACGCACTTAATCTGCTCGCTGGGCATTTTTTTGCAGATGTCTGTGCTGCTGTGGCTATGCTTTCGAGCATAGCCCCTTGTCAGTCCTTGTCAGTCTGCTCAAGGTAGATAATCCCTCCTTAGGGGTTTGCACAGACTCTAGTATTTGCTTTTTTTTGGTTGGTTGTTTTTTGGGTATTTTGCGTCTGGCTGGCTGTTTAGTTGGCTGGTTTGGGGGCTTTTGGGATGAAAAAAACCAGAGAAATGTGGAGAAAGTCCCAATTTCCAGACAATCCTTGATCTGGGAATGCAATCCAGCCAAAACACGCCAAACTGAACCATCTGAATTGATCTAATTTGTGCCATGAAAAGAAATGGCCAGAAGAGAACACAAAACCACATTTTCCATGGAAGTAGAGGGGAAAGCTAACAAGACCTTTAAGTAAGAAAGCAAGAAGGACAGACATTCCTAGCTTTAATACACTAAGGATGAGGAAATAGTAATAGTGTTGGGTAAAGAAAAGGAGCTAGAAGGTGGCTTGCAGATGGGCATTTAACCTAAGCCTCTAAGCCTGTGTCTCTCTGGGGGTACCTGGGGCTAGTCAGCCTGAAATGACAAACATCTGCAAACCATCTACTAGTAAGGAGCTACTAAGATCAGATCAGGGAATATTTGTTTTGCTAGAGTTTAAGATCAGCTTTGACATCTCTTGCTGTGGTGCTGCAACACAGCTGAGCTAATCTAATGGTATGCTGCTGAAAGGGACAATTCTCACCCCTGTTCCCCAAATCAGGGGTGGCAGGGACACCTTCTCTGTTGCTGACATTAATATTTATCTGACCTTGAGATGTGGCTCAAGGACAATCCAGTGGACAATAATTCCTTTGTTTTTTCCTTTTTTTTTTTCTTTTTCTTCTCTGTAAGGTTAATTTTATAGGGTGGAAGAAAACCACATCCTGCATGCCACAAAAGAAGAACCACATTGCAGAGGAGGGGAAACAGCTTAAGAAGAGGCATCTGAAGCAATAAGCTAGAAATGGTAAATTGTTTAAAATGCAGTAGTAAGAAACCTGGAGCTTTTAGTTTTCAAGTGGGCTTTAAAGTGACAAATTGTGTGATTACTTCTAGCCTGCACAACTGTTTGCTGTTTACAGTGAGAGTGTCTTTTAACCCATGCTTGTCAGGTGTGGGAGGCTGAATGCCTGAGCACATATATGTTCTGTAGAACTAGCTGACTTGTTATTTCAAAATTAAATAGTTTTTCATGACTTTATTATGTAAGCAGACATTCTATTGATACAATATACTTCCCTTTTCAACCTACACTTAAAATGGTTTCTTAGAGTGTTTTGGGATAGCAGAGAACATAAATTCTGTCGTTGGCCATGATTATTAGTGACTTTTTGATAGTGTATTTCTTCTGTGTGGACCTTGAATCTGTCATAGTCTTCTCTACAGACTTCCGACTCGGGTCTAGAAACCGCCAACAAACAGTCCTTGAGGCACAGAGTTGAAAACTGGGAGTACAGAGGAGAATGTAATCAGATCTCTGCTCTGGGTGTGAATGGTTCTCAGTGCATTTGGGACAGATGGAAAACAGTACTAGAGGACAGGTGAAAAAAGCATCAAACCATACTAGCTAAAAAACCAAAAAAGTCAAGCAGGAAGCAAAGGTGGAGATTTTGAAATTCCTCACTCTTCCCTTTACAAACTTAAATCACCATAGACAAAAATAAAGAGAAGAAAGTTGTTCCATTACAAATATCTGTGGGATGCACATTTAGCAAAGACTACATCCAGATATTTGGACTGCACCAGAATTTAGCCCTGCTTTGCCACAGATAACATCCAGCATCAGTCTCTGGATATTCTTCCGTGTTCTGGAACAGGTTGCCCAGAGAGGTGGTTGATGCTCCATCCCTGGAAACATTCAAGGTCAGGTTGGACAGGACTCTGAGCAACCTGATCTAGTTAAAGATGTCCCTGCTCAGTGCAGGAGGGTTGAACTAGATGACCTTTAAAGGTCCCTTCCAACCCAACCCGTTCCATGATTCTGTGATTCCACTCTAAAAAAGTAGTGTGAAGAATGGAAAAAATTAGGATGGCATTAAATGTTGTAGGAAGTAGTACAGGTGTTTGTAAATTAATATGTCTTAATTTTGGAGTATTTTAAGAAAAACAGGCTTGGCTCTGCAGGTGCTTATCTAGTGTGCTGTGTACTATCCCTGTTATAACTGGAATTCAGCTGATGCTGATGGTAAGGCACAAAGGTGTGGAGGTTGTGATCTCCCAAAGGCTGGTGCAATTAGCAGTGATTCATGGTGTTGAGGCATAGGTAAGCTGAAACTGCTTGACTTTTGTTTCCAAAGTTTAGTAAAACTCCAGTTGTCAGAAATACTCCCAGCTCTGGGAGAACAAATAGTGGACGGGAGATAACCTGAGCTACTGCTGGTGACAAAACTTTTCAGATCATTCCTTAGGATAGGGAAGGGTTGTGGAGAACATTCCCAAATTACAGTGATGATGTAAGTCAGGTCTTTGTCTCTTGGTGATAGCAGGCATCATTCTGATAAATTTGCTTTGAAACACATTACTGATTGACTGACAGAGAAATGTGTGGGCTTCTTCCCACAGCAAACAAAATGTATGTGCTAGTGTCAACCACCAAGGTCTTTGAAGATATTTCTCTGATGAAACGTAGAGCAATACTGGACTGAGACTGACACCGTCTAATCAGGATAAAATCCTGCTCAGACAATTTAATTTCTTACAGGATGGAAAATCATACACGCCTACAGTCCCCTAACAGAGATGGACCATCTTCTCTTGCCTATGAATTACAGAGTCCTGCTAAAAATCAGGTGCTCTGTCAGCATGTGTTTGCAGCATCTGCAACTTGTCTTAGAGTGTTCTGTTTTGTGGGGCACCCCTGAGCAAAGGGGAGTGCTCATCACAGGCAGGGATAAGCTCAGTGGACGAATCAGAATGTAAGATGCTTTTCACAGCAGTGAAAGAGGTGACATCCAAGTGCTGTCCTGTCCTGTTCTCGGGCTCTTATGTGCTTGTGTGTCCCTAAGCATGAAAAAGGATTAAATAAATTAGCAGTAGTTCTGCATTTCACATTAGTAACTTTGTACTGAATTGCTGAGATGAATCAAGAATATTTTCCAGACTGTATCTTAATTTGAGGAAAAAAATAAACCCCTGTATTAACTTTCTATATATGTGTATATTTCTTGTGCAGTTTTATAACATTATTGTTATAGAGATCATATTGGAGACCCACATTATATCCTTCAGTACCCAAATTTTTGTTCACCTCTAAATTAGATCAAAGATGTATGAAATCACAAGGTGGCTCAGAGATCCCTGAAGAATAAACACTTGCAGAGTATCCTGTGTATTTATTCTAGCAAGTATTTGTACATGAATTTTTATGTGTTTGTGAAATGTCACAGCTCTGCTTCTGCTGAGAGGAGGTGAACAACTGAGGCATAGGGCTCAAACATCACACCTTTGAGGATAGGAAGTAGGTAAAATGCATTCTTGACTTAAAAAATCTTAAAGTAGCCTCTAGGAGACTTGTATTTTAGTTGTGTATTCCATTTCCATTTTAAAATGCAGAATTAAGTCAATAAATAGATGTTATGCATTTTAAAATGATATTTTAGTCTGCACCCCCTAAACATGGGGCGGTGGGATTTTTCCTAAGTGTGTGCTTATGAGATTTGATGTCTGACTTCTATAAGTAATACAGGGAAATATCCAGGCTTTTAGGTGCTTATCTGGATGCAACCTTCAACATGCATTTATTTACCTGACATTCTTAAAAGGAGAAGATTTCTTCCTTATTTTTCCTCACAGAGAGAATTCTAACCAAAACAACGTGACATTATGGTGCTAAGCAGATAAACTTCACTCACTTATACTTGCATGTGAACACAATTGTTAGTATCATTCACTGTTGAGTTGGTGTATTTTTGTAGCATCCTAACTGAATTGTCATGACTACATTTCAGAATAAAAATGCAATAAATAATATATACAAATACCAAAATACAAGGAAATGTAATAAGTGATCCAGTCAAGCAAGAAATTAAATTACAAGTGGTGTCCTTATTCCTGTGGTTTGTGCCAAGAAATGTACTAGCCTTCCCCAGGATTTCTGTAGTACTGCCTTTGCTTCCCTTCGGTCAGGAAGCAGAGATTGTTGTAGGTAGCTGTAAAGCTCCCCTCTGATGTGATTGTGTATGTACGCATCATTGTGTTTTGAGATTCATTATACAAAGCTGCCTGCTGCTACAGCAGCATCCATAAGTACACCAACATTTTCTGATTCAGCATCTTGAAAGCAGCAAAACAAGAGAAGGAGATGTAAAAGGAAGTTCTCTGGGAGTCCCTTGGTAACAACCAGGCTGCACTCAGAGACCGTTCCTTGGGTTTATGTCCTGTCAAAATCCCCTGGAAGAACAGAGTTGTGAATATCCATTAAAGTGGCAAAACTGCACTGGACTGGGAACTTCTGAGTAAGGGAGGAAATTACATAAAACCTTACACAACAGCCCTTTCACCTAAAGCAACCATCCAAATAAAATGTGGTTCGGACTGGTGAAAAAGAAGCAGAAGTCTGGATGGGAGCCCAGGGTGAAGGTACTGTGCTCTGTAAACTAATTCAATACAACCTGGGTTTTATCTGAGGGGGGTTTATCCCCACTGCTTTTACTGGGAGGCCACTGCAGAACCTCATTGCTTTTCTAACTTATTTCCCTCAAATGTAGCCTCTGTCAGCCTCTGTTTGGTCACAGAACGAAACCCAGAGGAATAAGCCTAAACTGCCAGACCTCTTGGTTTGTACTTGATGACAATTGCCCCAGATATTGTATATCTGTCCCTGTTCCTTCTCTGTAGCTTGACTTGGGAGTGACATGTGGTTGATTATGCAAGTGCTGGGACTCCCTTTCGCTGGGATGATTTGCAAGGAAACCTTACAGTCCCTTATGCAGCCTTG
Source organism: Actenoides hombroni (assembly GCA_024336885.1). NCBI lineage: Eukaryota > Metazoa > Chordata > Aves > Coraciiformes > Alcedinidae > Actenoides > Actenoides hombroni. The sequence continues at coordinate 1,173,130 of WUAM01000335.1, read as the reverse complement.
CCCATTATGTCTCATTAGAAGGAAAAAGTAAATTCTCTGTTTCCAGATTGATTGTCTTATAGATATATAGACAGAGACACAATTTGGTATGTAATTTGGTATACACATTTGCCATGCCTGTTTGTTAGATAAATGTGATTTTTAGCATTCATTTAAATGACTAGAAAGAATGTAAGCATGGAAGTGACATCTCAGAGTTATTTATCACCTATTCTGTAGGGGTTTTTGATGCATGGGACAGAACTCCATCATATCTATTACATATTATCTATTATCTATCAACATCATGTCTATCATATCTGTATTATTATTACATATTATCAATTATTATTACCTACTTTTATCTATTGTTATTACATATAATAATACACTATTATCTGTTATTATTACATATTATTATCTATTATTATTATTACATATTATCTATTATCTATCTACATTATATATATCATATCTACAAAGCAAATGCAAATTCAAGGCTACAGAGGGCAATATTTCATATAATTACATATAAATCAATGGACAACCCTGCAACAGAATTAGAAGAGATTGTTATTGGATTATTAAGTTTCAGACTCCTTTATTTTGTGTTTCTTCCCAATTCTTTAACATCGGTTGTAAGAGTCCCTTTGGAAACATGTAACTGTCTTCTGGGAGTTTTAAATATTTACTTTAATCAATATACAGACAAGGACAGAACAGCTTGACTGAGCTCGCTGAAATTTCTTATTCAAAATTCACATCACATGCACAAAAGAACTGGGTAAGAGCTGTTACCTGTCACAGTGCTATGTGTCCACAAAATCATTAGTCGTCTGAGCCCAATATATATCCCAGCAAAGCCAGGAAGCGTACCAACTACTGAGAGAGAGGTTTGGCATTAAAATCTTCAACTATCTTTGAGAGCATAGAAAGTATTTTCCCAAAAATGCACTGCAACCTCAACAAAAGGGTAAAGGACGACACCGCATAGAGAAGCTTCGCAAACACCAGGGAGGGCTACAATGGGGAGATGTGTCGGGCCAGACCAGGATGCCATCTACCTACTCTGTGACAACTGTGGCACCGCACAGGAAGGAAGCAGACTCCTCCATGATATGCCCTGGGTGGGATGCAGGGACAAACCAAATGCCCTGACAGGGAGCCAGGAGCTGCACTGCCATGGACCGGCACTGTGCCTTGCACACCATGGTGCCACTGCTGTTTCAAAACGCTCTTCCATAATATAACTTTCCCATCTGGGGTAAGCCTCAGAGGAATGGTTGCGCGGGCCCAGCAGGTTAAAGGGCCTTCTTGAAAGTGCCCTGGAATTTGATATTTTCCAAGGTCTGTAACAGTAAAAACAAAGGGTTGTCTTATTGTGTATGCAGTACTGCTACAGGACATGAGAAATTTACCCACTGCATCAGTTTTCTAAATTGCAAAGCAAGCTAGCCTACCATTTGCCGTTAGGATTCAGCAATTTGTCTCTACACTGTTTTGGCAATGCTGTAAGAAGATAAAGCTACACTAGACAGTAATCTGTACAACAAGCACTTAATGATAATTCTTACATGCTGCAGACTAGCTGACACAATTTAGGACCAAAGAAAATATATTTTAGACTTCACAGATTGGACTCATCGTGAAAAGCAGGAGTTTAACAATATATTCTCTTTTATAGGAGAAGGTACCAGTTGTTATTAATCCTTTTTTCACTTTCCACTATATCTTCTTCTTTCAGATCTTTTGATACATTTCAACCAGAGTGAAATATTCCCTGTGCAACTGTGTCAGGTTAAGATTGGTTTTGTTCAATTTCACACACCTTAGCCTGCAGAGGTCAGGACAAGAGCCATTGTTTTACTTGTATTAATTAAAAGTGTTTTCATGTCTTCTGTTAGTACTTCTCTCCTCCCCCCTTGCCTTCATAGCCCCCTGCTTAAAGATAGGATATTGACTGCATGGAGTAGTTAACGTGAGAGTGAGAAGAGGGAATACTCCTGAGCATCTCTTCCTATGATGAGGCACTCAGTTCGGACCGAGTGAGAGGCTGTAAAGGATCTGCATTTGTATAACTGCAACTGAATACGATGAACATTTACAATCTGTTTCTGGAAGCTCCAACTCTTACCATGCTACACTGTGCATTTGTCTCCACCCACCACCACAAAAAGTGAAACATGATGTCCTGCCTTCTGGACATACTTATGCTAAGATTCCCCTCACTGTATGTCTGTGGGAGGCTTTGAAACTGAAGGAGCCCAAAAGCCTTTTTGGACTGGGAGTCACCAAGTGAAATGAATCCCAGAAAAACATGGCATGTCAGAACAACTTGCTGAAGATGAAATAGCAACTCAGCAAGTCAGTTTAAAGAGAAAGAGTAGCTTAAGAATACCTGAAGATAATTTTATGACTGGTGAGACGGAAAAGCAGATGGTTCTCTAAGCCTTGGTGAAGGAACAGACATGTTACTAGAGGTAACTGAAAAACCTGATTTCCAGTTAAAAAATTGTATGTAAGGACCCAGTACAGAGGGAGAGAGGATGAAAAACAGGAACAGACTCCTGTAAAGGAAGCAGGGAGAAGGTACTAGGGGATGTTGGTTTGCCCAACACTTTTTACCGAAATAAAATAAAGCCATGTTGAGAGATCAGCAGTCCAGTTGACTGCCTGGAATCTGCTTAGAGTGGATGCCTGTGAGAGCAGCCTAGAGGCATGGACTGCCAAAACATGTTAAAAAGCTACATAAAAATTATATGTCTGGAAATATTTTAAAATAGTCATTCTTTTCTGAAGGCAGACAGCTGGAGGAAAAGTAATGAAATGAACATATATTAAAATTACAAGGGGGAAAGCAGGTGGCTTATGCATTAATGTGGAGTTCTGGCTACTCAGTGAGTCTTGCTAGTTGCCCTTCCTATCAGCTCAGATTTTGCTACACATCTTATATTGACAACTAAATCCTTATTTGCTCTTATTTGAAATACACTAAAATGGTCTTCAGACCTGGGGTCTCAATCATAAATTTAAAACCATTTATATGTGAAGACCAAGGCAAAAGCTAAGCATCACTGCCAAACCTGGAGCTAATTACTCAAAGATTCACAACAAACTTGTCCCCTGTGGTCCCCTTTGCAACACTGGGTAAGAGCATCTCCCAGTTCTCTCCTTCTCATGCCACTGCAGCCCACAAGAAGCATGGGAGAAGAGGTGACCCTCACTGTGTGGCTCAAACTATTTGAAGTGTGTGTGTGTACTATAGAAAAGCAACACAATAGACCTGCAGGCTGCAGGCCTGGCTTCAACCTCCTGCATATTGATCAGGGTCCATTAGAAGCAGTGGGTGGAGAAGGTATTTCCTGAATCCTCCTCAAGATCAGCAACTTCAATGTCACTGGTTATTTTTTTCTGCATAGAGTACAGCAGGGAGCATTGCTTCATCAGAGAAGCAATGATACAGGCACTGTACAGGAGTGCTTCTCTTCAGGCTGATTGACCCTCATAGACCACAATATCATTTGTGGTCAAGAATGAGGTTAATAATCACAGCAAGATCCATAACTGAAAGTTATAATTTCACATCTGGGAAAAAAAATTAAATTAAAAAGGATCACCTAAAGAATGCTGCTATATCATTATCCTGTAACATCCAGGATCTCATAATGCCATCAAGCAGCAAACTGTAACAATAAATATCCCCACAAAGCTTCAATAAGATCAGCAGATTATCACTCTCTCTCCATCTCTCCTGATAGAGTGGGTCCAATTTTTATACATATTTAAATATTAATTAGACAAGAGGGAGAGACTGACAGTCCCTCAGTACTGGAGACACTCGTGAGGGATCTCTCAAACCTGGATTCAAGCTCTCACAGAATAATGCAAAGTATTTCTCCAGGGTTTGCATCAGGAATTTTTTTTCTCTGTTACAGGACACATTGCTGGTCAAGAACCAAGAGAAAGGAAAAGACTTGCCCTGGGACAGTTCATTGTCCAGTTACAGGGCATTCACCTGGGGATGTGAAGGACGTGCTCTTAACCTAAGTGAGTGTCTTAACTAATATCTGTTGGGGTAAAGTTCCCTCACACTTTCCCATTGGAAAGCAAAACAAAACAAAACAACTGCTGGCCACTTTCAAACAGAAAAATGTGGCTACAGGGAGGGGCAATTACAGAATCAAGAAGCAGAGCAACACACAGAGGGATCTGACTTACTGAAAACATGGCAAGTAAATCCCAGATTTTGATAGGAAATTAAAAAAAAATATTGAAAATCAGCCTGGATGCCATTAAGCATGTTCAAGTAGTTTCAAGTCCTGTTTCAGGAAGGACCTGCCTTCACGTTTGAATTACCTAGGTGCTTCAAAGGCTCCATCAAATACTACTTTTTCCTTCTTGATTTCCTCAGTGACTAACACTTCTTTATTTGTGTCAGCGCAATGTCCTCAGAAGCTTTGCAACAGACTCTGCTAGGAGCCAAAATACCCTCAAAGCTCTGAAATTACTTTTTCTGCTGCCATGTGACTTTATTTTCAAGGCTGTATGTTCATATACTACACTGCTTTCAGTTCTTCATGTACATGTACAGAGGTTATGCTGTCCTTCTCCATCAGCAAGCCTAGTGTGCCTCTGTATCTGTGCTGGTTTAGGTGAAGAACTGCAGGGTAACTGCACAAGAGGTTTAAGTCAAGAGGTTGGGATTTTTGCTGTGCAAAATATCTGGAGGCTTGACCTGAGACAAAAAAAAGCTAAGTAACTAGGTGTTGAGCTTTTAATTTAGGAGAGCACCTTAAAACTCTGTAGGGCATTTTTGCTTCATACCGTTCACACAGGCTTAACAGAGAAGTTAAGAAAATCTTACTAAAATTATGCAACAAACAAATTCCTAAAAAGCTCAGGTAAGCTCTGTTGGACTTTTAAGGGGACGATGTTGAGGGGAAAGCTGGGTTTTTGTAGAGGATGAAATATTTTCTCATATTAATAACTGTATTCTAAATATATTGCATTTGAATCCTTGAAAGTACATTTTTGGGGGGGGGGGGGGGAAGTAGAAGTAGTAGAAAAGTAGTAGAAAGTAGTAGAAGTAGTAAGCACAACAAAGAATTAATTACAAAGTTTCTCATGATCTAAAATACTCAATAGTCCTTTTTTCTTGTTGGTCCTCATCTAAAAGTTACCAAGAACCTTAGCCAGAGACTACACTTCAAAGACACCACACTAGTTTCTTACAGACATGTAAGACCCCATACAGATTCCACAGAGTCAGAGGAACATGGATTAGGCTCCATCTTTCTATTTTCATTGAATTCAAGCTCTTGAGCTACAGATATTTTTGGCCACCTCCCTATATGGGTAGCTCCCAGGCCCACGTGCCATTCTCATCTCCCTCTCTATCTAGCTCAGTAGTTGGCAGTCTTATAGTGGCCTCTGTGGCACACTGAGCTATATATTTGGGTTACTTACTTATGTCTCTATTCCATTCTCTTCAGATCCCCTGTCTGGCAACAAAACAAAAAATATTGAAAGTATAAAAGCAAAACTGATCACGGTATGGGTTTTCTATGGTATTACCGCCATCCTTATACCGTATTCAGGACATAAGAATGTGGTTCTTATGTCAATTGGATCAAAACCAACTCGAGTGACTCAGAGAAACCTACAGATTTCAAGAGCTGGAAATTAACCCTATCTATCTATTCTATCAGGAAGGTCAGAAATGCAGACTTCAGTGGTTCTTTATTATTTTAATATTTTCTTTTAATTGGGACAAAAATAATCTAAACATACATCTCTCCCTATGATGTTTCTTTAAAGATTAAATAGCAATAAGATAATAAAGAATAAAGCTATAAGATAATAAAGATGCAAATGTTCAGACAGCTGCTTACAAGGAGATGTTATTTGAAGTAACAGTTCTCTCTCCCCTTCTGCTGCAGCTGGGTTGCTTTTAATTATTAGCAAGGAAAATAACAGGTTCAATAGATGTGGATGCAAGTTCATTTTCACCATTTTGAAGTCAGCTGACTTCTGCAACTTTCACACCAACACTAGGTTTGAGAACATGGACAAGTTTACACTAATGATGATTGAGTATTGCTCATAATTCTGAATATTAAATAGATCATAGGGGTAGTATGAAGGGTGCTTTTGGATCACAATCATGAGGACTGTCACAAAACACTACCATAAAAGCTAATGTTCAATCCCTAGTTTTCACACTCACCCCAGTGGCCTTAGACAAGGACAGGTGATTTACAACCACTCAGACATAGATTTCTGGTCCCCTTTCCCAAAAGGCTACAATGGCACCTCAGTTTGAACATAATGCAGAGCAACTGCATGTAGGGGCATGGGATCCCCATCATGTGCACAGAGAGATGGGAGAAGCTTCAAATGGCGTTTGGTTACTCTGCCACTGCCTGACCTGCCCCAGAGGTAGAAGGAGTTGTGTACAAGTCTGCATTTAGAGCGGGAGAGAAAATAAGAAGCGACATGTCAATATCCATCTGAGGCTTAGATCTAAAGGATTGTCTCCACCTTTTCTGTTACATGTGAGATGAAAAACTGTTACATACCTTACTATTCAGCAGACTACAGTCAACCAAGAGAGGATGGTAAAGAGAGGGACATATACAGATAGAAGTGTACCTGCAGTCAGTCACTTACTTTGGATTTCCAGCCCCTGGCTTCTTTCTCCGGAATATGTTCAGGAAAGTGTTGGACTTGCAAGGTGCCTTGCCATCCCCGACATGCATACGCACCACATCTGAGGTGGTGAAGGCACTGCGGACGTTCCTCTCAGGCTTCGCTATGATGATGTACATCTTAGGAGTGAACATGCACCCCAGCGCCACTGTCACACTCAGGCTCACTGCAAAACAGGTGGTGATGATCTTGTAGTTGCTCCCGAAATAGATAGGCACAAAGGCCAGCCAGATGATACAAGTGGTGTACATGGTGAATGCAATGTACTTGGCCTCATTGAAATTGGCAGGCACATTGCGAGTCTTGAAGGCATAGTATGTGCAGCTCATGATGAGGAGTCCATTGTAGCCCACAGGAGCCACGACGCCTAGGTTGCTGGTGTTGCAGATAAGGTAAACCTCCTTAATGCTTGGGTAGGAGAGGATGGGCATTGGGGGCTCCAGGATGATCAGCGTGATCACCAGTGTCAGCTGCACACTGATCAAAATGGAAGCAATGACGACTTGGGCCCATGCGCTCATGAAACGTGGCTTACGGGTACAGATCTTCTTTTTGCTGCCTGCCAGGATGCGTGCAATGCGGTTGGTTTTGGTCACAAGGGCAGAATAGCACATGGCAGAGGAGAGACCCACCAGAAGGCGCTGGAGGTAGCAGGATGTCGTGGTGGGTTTAGCTATAAGGGTGAAAGGGCAGACGTAACCCAGAAAGATGCCAGCAAGGATAATGTAGCAGAGCTCCCGGCTGGAGGATTTGACAACAGGGGTGTCCCTGTAGAGCACAAAGATAAGGGTGACAAACATGGTGACCAGGATCCCCAGGCAGGAAAAAACCACAGCCACAATAGATTCTATATTGCTCCACTGGAGGTACTTTACAGGGATGGGTTCACAGCCTGCAGTGTACAGAAAAGAAACAGAGTGTTAGAAAGGTTATCTGCTTGAAGAAAGAACTTTTTTTTCCGGCTTCCAATATAATCTAAACATTTTCTTATGCCTATGTGACATGGATTATTAAAACCATTTTACAAAGGAGTGAACTGTAGCATCGAAAGGTTTGGCTGAAACGTTTTCAAAAAGCAGCCATCAATTTTGGGTATCCCAAACATTTGCTCATGATGCTATAAAGGAAAATGAGATTTGGAGATTTCTTTGTAATTTTTCATGTGATACTGGCTAACAAGCCCAGCATGTTAAAGGCAGAGAACTCAGAAAAATTCAGGATCCTCCCTCCATTTCAGCAGGGAAAGGATTATTACCAATCAGAATGGATAGCTTTTTTACCTCCTCAGACTAATTTATTTTAATCTTTATTAAAAATACTGTAACATGACTGACTAGATTTTTGTGAGGGTGATTTTATAAATAATAAAATTTAATTTGAGATCTATGGGCAGAAAACCAGTAATAAATCCAAAGTTATAATAGAAGTACACTATAGATACCGCACCTTCTAGGTATATTTCTGCTATTCTTTCTCTTAGCATTACCTCATGCTCATTTTGTTAAACCCTCTGCTCATTGTTTTTCCACTAATGTAATTTAATTCTTATGGAGAAGTCAAACCCACAAAAAATAACTGGAAAGGCTCTCCTTTATGACTAGTGCAGATGTGCAAACATAGGTATAAGTTAAGATGGTACTTAACTGCTCTCTGCCACACTCAAGTTAAAGGAGTCTCTGGCTACCTTCCTCATTGTGCTGAAGATGTAATACCAGCAATAAACAATACAGAGAAAATAAAATCCTCTGTGTTAATAGAATGTTTCAGTTGTTAAACTGAGTTACTGAAAATCTTCATTCTGGCATTTCCTAATGTCTGTCCTTAACTTAGGAGTGTCAAAATGCTTATAACATATTTTGTGCTTTCCCCTTATCTCTCAAATATCTTTCCTCCCAGTCCCTCACCATCTCCATCTCAGTTCCCCTTCCAGTTCAGTTTTTTTCCTATTCAGTCACCTCTCCACCCAGATGTCTCCTTTAGGAACATTGCTGGTCCAGCTTTTCGCATCCTGGACTGGCTACTCATCACCTCTGCCTGTCTAGTTTGTTGGATGCATCTGAGAAGAGCAGAGAAAAGGCAGTGGCATCAACGAGCTTGTAAGAGAGGCATATTTTTTCCTCTCAGTTTTGCTGATAAATCTTATCAAGGCCCTTGATATTGCGAAGAGCAAAATTCATGCTCAGCCTCTTCCTCCTCAGTACTGAATATATCTTCAGAAAACAACCTCTATGAACTAAAAGTTTGTGAGGCTCACAGTTTTGCTCAATTTATAGGCATCTTCCACAGGGTGAGACAAAATTACCAACTGAGACCTCTACCAAAACGTGACTTCTTTCCTTCAAAATATAAAAGTAAGCAGAGATATGGATCAGGGTTGAGCAGTGTTACTGTAACCTCATTTGGAGAAATAGAAGAAAAAAAACCTTTTCTGTTGAAGTTAAAAAAAAAAACAAAACAACAAAAACCAGCCTGAGGCAAAGTCCTGACATGGAAAATTTCTACTCAAACTTTTAGTGTCTGCCAATGTCATATGAACCGAAAGAATTTCTTATATTTCTGTATTTTTTGTCTCTAAGAGTATTGGGCTGACTTAACTACCGATAGTGCTGTCTACTTAACTACAGGTAATGAGATTACAGGTACTTGTAACATCAAAACCAATAGAAGTGATAGTATGTGCAACTGTAGGTCTTATTTTATAAAGAAAAAGGAATTCTGTTTTGTTCAGGGTGGTCTGTTCAAGACTCAGATAGGTGAGGAAACCTGTTTTTCCAACCAGTATTTTTATGGTGAAACTTTTATTAGAAGCGGGAACAGCTCATTCCATCTTAAATGATATTTTCAGAGCTTTAGTGATGATTCAGCATGGTAGTTAAGCCTATATCGATCACTTTAAGTTTATCTTGTGTAAAGCCTTATAAATCTGTTTCATTAAATCAGTGTAATTCCAGTGCACCAGCAATCCCAAACACTGCAAAAAGCTACCTACACTGCTTATAACAGCAAACAGTTGTTACTTGTCAGCACCTGTAAAGGTGGGTCATTTCCCAGATAGGAGAAAGTGGGCTAGGGAACCTTGTTGAGACTGGGGGAGGATACCCAGGAAATGGTGTACTTACAGGTATAAATAAAAACCCACAAAATTCCAAAAATTTCTTCACAACAACTAACCCAAACCTCAAAAAAATCAGAAAATTAGTGGAAAAAACTTCACAGTTAAAAGTTTCTAGTAAAAAGTTGTTTGGTAGCTTTCATCTGCTATTTTCCCTGCACTTTAATCATTAATTATTTCCTAGAGCAGAGGGCTAATCGATTTTTTCATTATTCTATTTTTTTTTTCTTTTTAATTGTATTCATATTGCAAGGCCAATAAGACAATCCAGGTTTTTTTCTGAGGTCATTTACACATCCCAGGTAACTGATGGCCACAAACCTTTATGATTAATTTCATAATAACACTATAAAACTTCCTGTCTTATCATGTTTTATTGCTTAGTTAAGATGATTTATGTAAACTGGGTTTACTAGCCTGACATTCATTCTTCTTATATTAGATTCTGATACTGTAAATGATATCTCTTCTTCTTGGCACAAGGCCTTAAGATACTGGGTTGAGTGACTATTTGTCAGGTTAGGTTTTTATCATCTGTGCTGAGAAATCCTTTGTGCCTGCTGACTCCACCAAACACATATTTAGGGGAAGCAATCTAAAAAATAATTAAAATTCTGCATTTAAAAATAAAATTAAAATGTTGGGAAAGGCTCGCTGAGCTACAGAGTCTCTTTCAAATGGAGAAAATGAGCACCTTGAAAAGCATGTCTTAAGAAATGGGTTAGCATGTGCTTCACGTTTCCTAAAGGGACTAAGAATTTAACAGCCTCCATCTGTGATGGAAAATGAGACTAAAACTGCATACATGTTTAGCATTTAAGAGCTAAGGCAAAGAGAAAAACAATCTGAAATGTGAGATGTGAGCTTCTGTGTCTAGATGCTATAGTGACTGACAGCATATGAATACAACACACAAAAGCAAGCTATAAAAACTCACTTGATGGGAGAAATCCTGGCAAGGAAAGAGAATTCCAAATGAAATGGTACCAGTGGTGACTCTATATACCCCTTACAGAGTTTATCTATCTCCTTTTCTAAAAGTTAGGATAGCATCAGCTTCTCTTCACAACTTTATACTTTGTACTGCAATTCAAGCAAATGAACTGCAGGGGTTAAAAAAAAGAAGGTTTTTTCTCAGTAAGACAGAATGAAGGAGCTGTGCAGGAGCAGACTGCCATTTTGATGTTCTCTAGGAAATAAGTTGATGGCTATGCTGTCATTTGGCTGATGCTACTGTGATTTTAGAACAGCAGCAGTCCAGTCTCCTTGCTGAGAAGAAACACAAAACAGCAGGTCATCTACTGATTTCATTAAAAGTTAATAGATTGCAACATGCCCCTGAGATTTTTTCCAGCACTGATGCTTTCCTCAACTCCTTTCAGCAGTGCCTGTCATTTTGACATGCCCCCTTTTGAGCTATTTTGGGCAGCTGGTAGCACTGAACCATATTCGCTCAAGTGCACATTGATCTCTCACTATGTTCTTGTTCTGTCTTATTGATTAAAAAGAAGTCCTAGTTTTCTTCCCTGAATAGTAGATGTAAACAATTGTGTGAACCTCCAAGACTAACAGAACCCAGTCGTCTGTGGATACCTGCTTCAAAATTAGCAGACACTTGTGTCCTAGGAGGGGACACAAAAAGGGAGATGAATATGAGCTTTTCCAGTGGTCAGGACATTTATGAAGGATGCTGTGAGTTTTCTGGTGTCTAGTAATACACAGTGTTTTTCCACAATTGGGGCTGTTACAAGAAGGTGTTTGTCAAGAACTCGTCTTCCTACAACTCACTCATGTGAAACCTGAAGGAATTGAAAGATCAATATGATTTTTGTATCCTGACAAATATAGACAGATCCACACACATCTGGGACATGTTCCATGGAAAGCCAAGATAGACAATAGGTCAAGTTTCACAGTTTATTGTGGTTAATAATATGTTTTTAGCTGGAGAAGTGTCCAGCTTTCTCTCTCAAAATAAACCCTCTGAAAGCTCACTTGGCCTCAGTGACTAGCTTAACAGTATCTCTTGGAGCTATTTGATCAAGGTTTGATTACTTCATCGATGTGTTACATGTTGCATCAACATCTAGTTGCCAGACAGTCATATTAAAGGACAAAGATGTGATAAGTTTCACATTTGATCTTCCTCTAGGTAGGCAGATTGTTTCTCTGACTAGGAATGGTGCCCTGCTCAATACTGGCAGCCAAGGTATGCAGATGCGGCATGGGGCAGAAGTAACAGTAGTCTTTTACAGTGATACAAAGCAAACCCCAAGGTCAAAGTGGTGTTTCTCAGTGCATTAGGTCTATTTTCTTGGGGTAATGGTGACTGCAAAGCCCAGAGCAGGTGTGAAGTTGACCTTGGTAGGTACAAAATAACAGAAAGATGCCATAGCATGCAGCTCAGCGAAAAGTATATACACAGGGGATACCAATTCTTGCTCTTTCTCTTTCTTCTGCCAGCCTTTCTTAGGATTTTATTGGCATTTCTCTTGATGACAGGTGCAGTGAGAATGATCTTTATACTAAATGAAAGTCTGGTAGTCGGTTACTGAATGGACTGAAATCCCAGACAAAGTACTAATAGTTGCACAGTAGAATGATCAGAAAGAATATCAAGTCAAACTGACAAGGATGCTCTGAGCTCTTGTGGCAATCACTGCTAAAATTGCAGCAAATTCTTCTAGGTTCATTAGTAGTCTTGACAGCTTTATCAATGCTTATGCTAACTGAAGGCGAGGAACAGATAGACCATGTCATTTCTTCTTGGTAGAAATTTTTCTATCTTTATTGCTACTGCTGATGAACTGAGCCAAAAGATATAGCACTTTTCACTCATCCTAAACTGCACTGGGATGTGTGCTTAAGTATGTACCTTTAATATCTCTGCATGTTGCCATCTTACTCTCCACCACACACCATTCTCCTTGTGCCCTGTAAACCAGGAATGCATCTGGAGGGACTTGTCCCTACCTGTCAGGTCAGCATTCGGCCACCAGCCAAGCTCACAGGCTTTACATGTGAATTCATCCTGAACAAATTCATTCTCCTTGCAAGCAGTACAAATCCAGCAGCAACTCACTTCTCCTTTCCTGATCACCTGTAATGAAAAATAGATCCTCAGCTATGATCCTCTACAAGACAACACAGAAGATCCCCCAGCAAACAGATACTACCTGCACATTTTAAAATATGACAGGATTCCCCTGTACAGTACATCTCAAACAACTAGAAAACATGAATCCTGATTCTGTACCTACCTCTGCACATTAAAATTTGTGTTTAGGTGTTCACAGATAATCTCTGGGGACAATTCTATTTTGTTTTTTTGGGAGCATTTCTGAGTTAAAAGTACAAAACCATGCTCCCTTTGATACAGAGACATGGTGAGTGCTGTATTTTCAGTTGAACTGAGAAGAGGCTTAAGCTGAGGGATGGTTCAGGTGAGGACAAGTAGCTCAGCTCACACTCAATATTTATTGCATAGTAAAAAGCAGAAAAGTCAAGTCAAAGGTTGGAATAGAGTGATTTATGTATATACATATATATACACACACACAAACACACACACACACACACAAATTCCAGTTTACATGGAAGTCTCTTTGGGACAGATTAAGCTACTGTAAATAGAATCAGAAAGAGTAAATTAAAAAAAATTACTGCTAAATGGTGTAATGGGTCCTAGTAGAAAACAAAACCAATATGCAGTGACCAAGAGCATGCCTCAGAACAGTTCTTTTAGAGACAAATGTCCTTGAAAGCTGTATCTTTCTCTGCTGTGAAAGCTGCTAAGTGTAACGATCCAATGCTGAAAAGACAGTTTCCTCACCTTAACTCCTAGTTTCATTATGCCGAGACTGAATGACAGATTAATGATATCTCCAGCTCACGGGGCTCCAACAAAGACTTTTGGCTCTGTTTGCCAGAAAGGAAGAATCCAGCCTTCTCCCCAGGATCTTCCTATCCATCTATATGCAGAGCTAAGTGCAGTAGTGAAATACAAAATGTTTGTGCTATTGAATGCTGTCTTTGTGGGCTTTTTTTGGGTTAACATTTCCTCCTGCAATTTGTGGAGAGAGTCCAATAGACTTCACTGGAAGCCGAAGATGGCATTTTGTATGCATGGTGTTTACATATACACACATACACAAACTGCACAATCTCAAAAACAGGGAAAAGATGTTTTCAAGGGTAGTAAATACCAATAATGTTTCCCCTCCAAGATTGTTGGAGTATGTCGCTATGCCTTTGCCAAATCATCAATCACTTATTGCTTAGAGTAACAATATAGAATTAAAAAGCTGCAAATGTGCTTATTAGATGAAATTAGAAAGGAAGGTCTTCTCTAAGGTGATTTTCCTGAATGAGCTTCTTGCCATTTTAAATCTACTGTATCCATACCATTTTCATAGTAGTGGAACATGTCTTTATGTCATCCAGACTTGGCAGGTGGCAAATTATTTGTAGCTTGATACAAGTGCTACTGTTTGGTAAACACAGAGTGATTTCATGTGTGTTTCCATACCTCCTGTTGTGAACATGTGACAAATAAGCTTTCTTTTTTTTTTTTTTTTTTTTCTTGCAGATGTTATTACTGGAACAAAATACTGGATTCCCATAGGTCATGTTATTTTCAGGATCAGTCCCCAAGTGAATCATAGCTACTGAATGCTGTAGGCAATGACTAACTGAAAATTTTGTTCTTTCTTGCATAAGGTGAAATTCAAATCCTGTTGCAGCAGAAGATTCTGCATCACTACAAAGGGCAATTTTAGAAAACATGGGTCTGTATATGAGATGTGAGAGTAGGGTCTTACTCTAGCAGCCTTTCTATACTCTTGGCTTTCCTGAGGAAAAGGAAGTCCTGTTGCTTGTCTTGATAGAATCTTGCTTGTGTTTGGGGTAAAAACACCGACTGGTTATACACATTTCTACAGCAGAAAGTAAGTGTCTGAGGCACACCTTAATCTGGCCCTTCAAGCAAGGCTCACTGCACACTGACCGGACCATTCCACTCTTGTTCATCTGAATCCTGTAGTCATCAATGTTCAGCACACCCTCGTGCCAGGTCCCAATGAGGACATAGTCATAGCGGTTGGGCTCTATGTACTGCAGATTCATGATGTCATATCTGCATATGAAGAAAGAGAAAAAGAGAGTCACTGTCCTGCAACATGAAGGATAAAAATTTACCTTGTCCTTCTCCTTCTGCCTCCATAAATATTTATGTCATCTCTTAACACCAAGGACTAGAACTTCACAGAAACACCAGATACTGTAGGATTTGCAGCACAATCATGGGAAGCAACAGGTTTGATTGCTGCACAATTGCCAATTGCCTGCTCTGCTTACATAAAACTGTGGGGGAAAGGTGGTGTGTCCAGGAAGAACTGAGTGTCAAAACCACTAAGTTCTTCTAAAGATGCACATTTCGGCACTGTCTGAATGGCGTGTTTTTCAACCATTTTTCAAGATGTCTTTAACATTCACTTGGTGACTACATACAGGGTAGTTGCAGTATAGCCTCTGCTGGGAGCTCTAAAATAATCAGTAGAAATGCCCAAACTAACAGAATTGGTATGCCATAAGTTAACTGTAAGCACTAGTTCAGCTATTTATATTACCCAGTCCAGTGGGACCATCGGGAAAAGTTAGCAGCGCAGGCACAAGATTTACTTCCTCGCCCTAAGCAAGTAGGAGAAAACCTCCCAAGGCTAGTGTAAAGGAGACATATAACACTCTTACAACAAACATTCAGCTTCCCTGCCTCCATCCTTGTCTTCTGTGTATGGTTTGGTGTGTGCACGTCCCTTATTGCTAATTATTATGCTCCTTTTTTAACCCACAGAATGAGGCTAGCACAAAGCAGTCATTAAGCATGGTGATTTCTTAGTAGGAAATAAGCAAGAATGGGACAATGAATATTAGAGATATAGGCACAAAGATGAAGAACCATAAAGGAGGCTGAACCTACAGGCTGGCCTCTTAGGATGAGAAGTGGAGAGCTTTTTTTAAAAAAGGACAAGAGAAATTGGGCCGAGAACCAGAAATCAGCACTGGAGCTGAAAATCAGAAAACATCTTCTGTTTTTCAAGTCTGGGCATTATTAATGCCTTGTTTTTCTTTACTAGATTGTCTCAGTCTCTGGGGAATAAAATCTTTTGTTACTAATCTGTATGTGCATTAGGAATGAAAGGTAAGTAAAGTGTGAGACATAAATAAAACTGAGATGCTTGGTTGTGGGCAAAGAGACAAATCTGTTTCTTTCTTTTCCTTGCTGAGGATCAAACATGCAAAATTTCAACTCTCTCTGCAGTTCACAAAGGAAAGAGGTGCTATGATTACTCTCTAGAGGTCTGTTTTTCATAATTAAGTCTTTGGGATCTTTTTAGTTAAAGATTATATAAAGAAATGCATATTTCCTGCTGTATTTAGACCTTGGTCTTTCAAATATACATGCTCAGAAAGTGAAAAAGTCACTGCAGAGCTTCACTGAATCATATGGGAAAAGGAACGTTTGCCACTGAAATCAATAGAACTCTAAGCAGGAGGCAGTTCCACTGGTTGGCAATTGGCTACTAATCGAGGAATTGCTTAGAAGAGTGATAAATTTCACATTCACTAGGAAATTATTCCTTCTCATATCCCAGTTCTTGCAAAAGAAGGATGTAAAAAAAGGAATGCTGTTTTCAGGACTGCAAAGAGCCAGGATAGGAAGAAGTAGTAATACCTTGGCACTTTATAATGCATACTCAACAAACAGGATAAATTGAGCAGGAATGTACATGCTTTGTCCTAGCAAGAAGAACCTACTTGTATTTTAGTGTGACTTTGTGTTAAGCTGATGCAAAATCAGTTACTCTAGATGGTAAAATGAATTTAGGATGGGAAATAAAAGATTATTAAAACATCACATTCCCTTAATGGGTTTTTTTGAGCCTGCAGAGATTGTTTTCATTTTTGAGAAAATATATTGCAAGGCACAGAGTGGTATTAAAGCAATATTAATCAAGAGTTAGCAATTTCAGGGATATGATTTTAGGTTGAAAGCCATTCTTATGTTTTCTTATAATACTGTTCCCATTTCTATCATTTTTCTGTAAAAGAATAAAGCATGCCAACGAAAAGCTCTTACACAGTTTTGCATATGGTAAGTAGTAGTACAACGTTTGCAACTTTCATATGCAGCTTGAATTTTAAATGAAAAAATGTGTTCTAACAAATACACTTGGTATATGGAGACATGATTAAATTCTTTATCCTTTCCTTCTTTTCCTCAATGAAAATTTTATGCTCTGAATAAGACAAGTTCAGTGCTGCAACACCTCCTCCTGGCCCCTCAACGACATATGCGCAACTAACAGTTTTGGGCTCTGTCCAAGTGAAAAATTATTATCCCAGAAGAAGAGGGTTTGACAAGAGTTGTGAAGTTCCTACGAGAGTGAAGACCACGGAGGCAGATGGATGTCACACACCTATGGCAGCATTTACAGAAGCCATGAAAACATTCTGCAGATAAGAAAGTGAATCTTTCTTTTAATGTAACAGGAAGCTTTCTGGTATATTGGGAAAAGATGTGACCAAATTGGTGGTGTCATGCGACCATTAGCCAGCTAGTCACAGGCACACTCTTACTCTAGTTAGTCTGAGATAGCTGAAGTTACTTTTTTTCCTTAGCTTTAATACCAGACTGCCAATGTGGTTTGTTATCCTGGAAAGCAGAGTGGAAAACAACAATGCTGAGCAGTGCTGGGATGTAACTGGCCAGAACAACCACCCATGAAGCCAAACTCCAAAACAACCACACATATATATCCAAAAATATTGTTTACATACAATGTTGAAGACTTTGCATTATGCATTTCATAATTTACTCAAAGCATTGAAGTTGACAGAGTTGTCATGTCTGAAGCCAGAACAGCTACTGAAAATTTTGAACTAGATAGACTTATATGGGTCTACATTGAAGTTTAGTTAAGGGAAAAGGAACAATGTTTGTTAGCTTGTGAACCGCAGCATTTCTCCACACATCAGAGGTCCCACTGTAAGGGCTGAATGTTCTCCTGCCCATTGTAACATAGCGTTTTATGGTCAGAGGCCTTTGCAAATATTTTCTTCTACAGAGGTAAGTTTCTTCATACCTGCCATAAACTAAAAGTAGGTAGTTACCCAGACCAGACAAGAGTTTGAAATGTATATGTCCCCTTCCTCTCACACAGATGCAGAGAAGGATATGGTGTTGACTACTGCATCCCTCATACCTACTCTGGCTATTTCTGAGAATTTGAGTTATACGGTTACTATTGAGAAAGAAAATGGGAGGTACTCAATGTAAGCAGAAGTTCAGAAATTTTACCAGCATATTCTTAATGACAGTATAGTGAGCACATACTGTTGATTTTCCAGAGCTCCATCCACATAATTTTTCCCAAAGGCAGCACAGTCAGTTAAGTGACTGTATTTGTGCCTTTCTTTTAAATGTTTGCTTCACATTTCTGCATAAAAACTCTTCAAAGGAAAGATTCTGCATAGAAGAAATAAATCTTTGTAAAAGTGCTTTATGTTTTCTAATCTTATTTTGATAAAAGCTTGAAACCATGAATTGAGCCTGAGATAGAAAAAGAGTTATATCTAAACAAATGTTTAAGGTTTGACGAAACTGTAAGGGCATCGAAAGAGAAAATTACGTGAGTGTCAGGCAAGTAATACTACCATTATTTGCTCTACTCATGATGATTGTCACTACAAGAGCTGTAAGAATCAAGGAACCACACAGATTTTCAAAATAAATTATGAGGAAGGTTGCCGCCTTCTGAGAAGGAATATTGATTTATTCCATCTCGTGAAGTTGACTTCTTCACAATAACGTAACATAATATCAAAAAACTTCTTACATATTTGTGTGGCATTCTTACTATGCCATAGAGAAGCTAAAAAACTAGGAAATTTCAGAACTGGGTCTCTGCTGTATTTAGGTGTTGTATGCGGTGCTTGTCTTCTCATTTTGCTGAGGTACAAAAGCTCTTTTGGGTATTGATATAGTGGTATGGTCCATTCACTCATCCACAAAGGGCTTTTCCATGTGGAGCTGTGGAAATACTAGGGTTAATCTGGAGCTAAATACAGTTCTGAATGGGTATAAATTACTGCTAACATATAAAGATCTGACAGACTGTACAGATTATATTTTGTGTAAATATCACCATTCCCTGATATGATATTGCCCATCTCATAAATGACACAAACTGATCCAAGGATGGCAGTATGAATAACAAAAAAAGTTAATTTAATTGTCTTGCCCAAACTTGCTAATCAAGTTATGCCAGGGGAGGTTTAGGTTGGACATTAGGAAAAACTTCTATACCAAAAGGGTTATCGAAGGAACAGCCTGTCCAGGGATGTGGTTGAATCACCATCCCTGGATATATTTAAAAGCTGTCTAGACATGGTGCTTAAGGATATGGTGTAGTAGTGACCCTGGTAGGGCTAGATAATGGTTGGACTTGATGATCTTAAAGGTCTTTTCCAACCATAGCAAATCTGTGATTCTATGATTCCTTAACTTTGTAATTCCAGCTGTGAAAATATAAATCAGGAAAAAAAAAAAAAAGAAAAAAAAAAAAGAATAATAAGTCATCAGATTCTAAATAGGCCAGGGAATTGAGAGAAATTAACCTTGCTATAGGCCAAAATGGTGGATGGAATAAATTCTATCATTCTGATCTACTCAGACAAATATCCTTATATAAAGCCTCCCATATTTTGAATTCAGAAGCTGTTCATTCTAATTCTATGCCTGGTACTGATGAGGGTTGCGGAAATGCTCTCAGGTGACAAGGTAATAAATAAGATTTGGGCTAAAATTGGAAAACTACATCTAAACAGCCAACCAAATAACTAACAGGCAGACAATATAGCATATACAAAGCTGGAGCAATGCTTTTATGGAGATAAATAGTGTGTAATAAACTTAAAGCTACACTAAGCAGTAATTCTCTGTATTATTTAAATTATATGTGCAAACACTTGATTTATACATTTTTGTCAATAAGTATATGTTTGACTGTAAGGGAATTGCGTGTCTCTACTTTCAAAGTCTGACCTAGCTTGTCTATGTCTTTGATTTTAACCAAATGAAGCATGTAATACTCAAGGAGACCAAACTGACCAACTTTTTATTACTATTCAAATATAACAAAGATGTTTAAATGTATATACTGTTTAAATTTAACAAGTAATGCAAATAGCAAATGGTTAAAATGTTGGTCAATTTTGCTAATAAAGGCTAGTAATAGATATAAGAGTTGCTTTAAGGACATTGTGTCTTATGAATACTCTTTGAAGGCATATGCCAGACTGCAAAGTCTTGTTTGTTCCCAAGCACTCTGTGCAGTGTTGGCACTCAGATGCATTTATGCAATAAGCCCAAAGATGGAGTGAGAGAGTCTTTTATAACGCTTTAATAACTTAGTAGGAAAACTAACTTCAATGAAGTAACTCATGAGTAGGTTTCAATTAATAATGGAATGTGTACTTCAGCAGCTGAATTGAACTTATATATATAAAAAAATATTCCATCTGAGAGCTGTCACACTTAAAAGAGTTGAACAGAGCCAACAGAACTGAATGAAGAAGAAAATGTCTCTGTTAACTGGCTCCCATAAAGGAAACAAAGGTGATGTTCCAGTCCACAGAGTTGCTGTCTCATCCATTGTTTCATAATGTGTCTGCTAGGGAGGGGCAGACAGTAGCAGCTACCATAGCTGGAATTTACCAGACCCCAAATGAGTGAAACACAGTACTTACTGGCAAACAAAAAAAATGTTATTTGTCCTGCTCTACTCAGACCTATCTTTAAACTCTGGGACAGCTAATCTTATTTGGAGTGAAATAAGTAAAGGAGAGCATACGAGAGTTCATCAAGCAGAACTAAATGACAAGAACTGGCAAGGATGCAGCAGAGCTTTAGGTGGAAAAAGATGTGCTCTACAGCCCTACCTTCAAAATCTTAGCTATCAAATGCTTCATTAAATTCCAATCACTCATATTAGGTTTTATACATATTAAAACCCTGGTTCTGAGACTCAGTGGTACCGCAGACATCAAAAGTCAAAGAAAGCTCCATCACCAAACACACCAACATTCCCCCTTCCAACACCTGGATTAATTAGTTAAGATGAAACATCTCTTTACCTTCCTGGGGCATCTCCTTTTTCATCAAACCAAACTTCTTCTCCAGAAACACCGATGAAAGAGGATTTGAGTAGGAACTCCAAGAGCTTGCTACCATCAATTGGCTTCATAGCATCACACAGCCCAACATGTCCAGGGCAAAGGGAATGATGCATATTTTGTAGCCCATGAGCCATAGCATATATAGCATTGATGACAAATCCCATTTTACTGTCCTGCACATAATTTTCTTCTAGGCTTTCATTGCCTACAATAGTGAAAAAAAAACCAAAACATTGTTATAAACAAAGACGAAATAACATTAAAAAGCAATGAGATATAAAAAGGGATTTTCTAATTGCTTTTATAAAGCTTTAGAAGCATAAACAAGGTGCCAGTCAAGGATTTTAATTAAATTTAAAAAAAAGAAAAACAAACCAAACCAACCAACCAACTAAACAACCAAAAAAAAACTACCAAAAAAAAAAAACCAAACCAAAAAACCCCAACCAAACAACAAACTTTCTTTTTCCAGAAATCTTTAATTCACTGAAAGTCAAATGCCTCATAAGAAAGTTTAACCAAATTGTCAACTTTTATTTGTTCATTTTGGAAATTTTCTTTGTCATTCTACAGTGTTATTTATGCTAAGAAGCATTAAGTAGCCCAGCACCAGAATGACACATTTCAGCTAGAATAATTTGTAAAAACAATTTCCTTGTAAATTTGACTTTTTGCCATATTCAAAGATTATTTCTTTTTAAATCTCATGTTTTTTCTGGGCCAAGATGGCAATGGCCCTTTCAGTGATAATAAGCAAACAACATAAGTAGCATCATTTCTTAAGTTATCAGAAATCATCATTTTAGCTAAAAGTAGTAGTAGATGTGCCAATTTGGGATTGCTACGTAAAGTGGAACTAAGGTCCTAATTCTAAAAGTCATTTTATGTAACTGCAGCATGAACAGACATTGAAGTCTCTGTTGATCAGAAACAATGTGGCAAAAAAAGTTTTCCCCACATACAGGTTTAGCTCTGATAAGTTGATGTGCAGGCACTGCCAGAGGTTGCCTTTTGTGGTTACACTTCGCATCAGACCCTGATGGGTCCTGAGCTTTTCCCCCGCTTTCTGTCACAAGCTGCTGAACACTGTCAGCGCTAACTTCAAGTCACGGTGGACCTCTGCTTCAGGGGTCTGGAGAGAGCTGAAAGTAAAAAACCTCCCTGTTTTGTTTCATTCCCCCTGAGTCATTCTATCACAATATGCTCCAAACTGCAAGATGCTTTTATCTGTAGACCTCCCACGTTACTCAGTGTTTAACAGGCATTTGCAATCCAGTCTCTGTTACTTTGTCTAAGTAACACCTTGTCTACATTAGGGAAGTAGGATGTGTGAGAGACTAGGTGTTAACTGACACTTCTCAAATCCAGGTTGGAGAAGATAGTTGTCATTTTAATATGAAGAAAAAAAGGAAAATCTACAAGTTCACTGAAACTTTCAAGTTAAAAAATAGTTCCTTCCCCTAATGCATATATGATATATGATATGATATGATATGATATGATATGATATGATATGATATGATATGATATGACTTTCAAATCAAATCATCAAGACCATCCTTATATTTGTCCTTGAAAAAGTCTCTGATTTGGCAGATCTTCTCAACTTGTTTGCCCTATAACTCAGAAATGCCAACTGGGGATTCATTAGGATAGCACAGATCCCAAAGGCAGGTATGTCTAGCTTTCATTTTCCGGGTCTTTCTTGCACAGGACATTGATTGCAACTAGGTAAGAAAGTCTTGCTTCAGTAACTGCTTTCCAGAAGAGCTGAACACAGCAAATAGTTGTGATGGAAAGTTAAAAAAAAACAAAACCTTGTGAAAATAGCATAATCTTACTGAATGAATTCATTTTCTCCTCTCACTGCCATACATTTATCACCAGCACCACCAAGTGAGGAGCAGGTGGAGAAATATTTCCCAGAGGCAACCTATATACCACTTATTTTGCAAAAGAATGTTCATGACTCTGATTCAAAACACAAGAAATCAATGCCATTTAGATCCATGTTCAGAAACAAAGAAATAATAGAAATCACATATGTAAACTGACAGGATATTTACCCACAGAAACCAAGAGTATGCCACTACTTATGCCCTCACTTATGAGGCATGGTCTAGACATCTGTTGCCTGAATATGTAAATATGCGATCTGTATGTGCTGTCTCTAGGTGTGTTTTATCTGTTGTTTAGTCCCTTGGGATTAACACACTGTGACTTTATCACTGTTTCTGCTTTCTTGTAAATAGAAAACAAATGTGTTTCCTACCCCTATGTGAAAGAGAGGCAAAATCCCTCTAAGCTCAGCACAGGAGTCCTCTTGTGAAGCTTCTATGCAGCAAGTGGTTGAAGAGATCACAAAAAGACTGATAATGTACAGCACTCACTATCAGCAGTTTTCTACCTGAGAGTTTATCTCAGACACCTCCTTAATTTCTCAATTAGTTTATTAAAAAAAAAAAAAAAAAAAAAAAAGAGCGTAAACACTGACGCGGTAGATACTGATAACATCCATATGTGTTTCCCGAGGCAAGCATTCATGTGGCTGCTGGAGGTAGAAAACTAAAAGTAAGAGAACATGCCAATGTTTAAAAAGAGGACATTTCCTGCAAGTATGTATTAATTCAGCAAAGTATGCATTTGGTTTCTCATATTTCAATACAATATGCATACCTGCAAAGGGAGTAAATATTTGATGGTTGGTGAATTGCATACCTGCAAAGAGAATAAATATTTGATGGTTGGAGAATTTGATTTGGACTAATTAGTAGTGAACAGCTAGCTAACATTAAGGCTCCAAGCGTATAGTCTCACACTGCTGAGGTGACTACCTTAATGTCACCTATAGAAATAATTGGACTGTATTGGAAAGTAAAATGTGAAGCATGATATGGTAATGAATTGTCTAAAGAACAGTAATATAAACATCTCTATGTGTAAATAAGCTGTTTTTCATAAATCCAGCATGAGAAGTCATGCTTTACCTAAACTTAACTTCCTGCAGTCAAAATCCATTTTATTTCATTTTCATCATGTTATCGATACATTTATACATTTGAGCTTGTAAAAATTCACTTATGATGATCAGTAAGAAATGGGTGAGTTTTTTTTAAAACAAATGAAATCAAGTAATTATATTCAACCAGAGACAAAATAGAGACAATTTTCAATTAAGTTTTCATAGCTCAGCTTTACAACAAATGCAAGAACTACAATATGTTATGGGACTTCTCTGTAGAGTTGTGTTTTTCCTCATTAGGTCTTTGAAATGTAACTGAACAAAGAGCAACTCTGAATTGTGAAACTTCTATTTTTCTCATCCTTTGGAAAAAAATACCATTGATCTACAAAGACTAATTCGAACACTACAGTTTATTAACATTAAAAATAGAAAAGTATTTTGTTAGTCTTTTTTTTTTTTTTTTTTTTACTTTTAGGGACCTTAGCTTTTACTGAGAAAAGAAAAAATGTAAGCCCTGTGAGTACTGGATTAATTTTAGTCACTCAAATTAGGCCAGTATTTTTTTGAATGACCTTGAAGAATTCAGGTGTCCTAAATTTCATTCTTACTTATTTTTGTATTGTATTCAATGCGTATCTTCCTTTAATAATTTATTTTAACAGTTCCTCAATAGTCTGGGTCATTTTTTTTAATCACAGTTTTAATTTTATTCTTTGTTTCTGTCAGTTTATCTTAAATCTGAAAAAGGAGTAGGTTATATATACACATACACTACTAAAAGAAAATAACAAATGAAAACCCAAACACCGTACCCTGGCTGCAGACAACAAAAAAAAATTCGCCCAACATTGCAAAAAGGAATACCTCAGACAAGGGGAAGGAAGAGGGGGCAGACCAAAATTTCATGAAACTCACTGTGAGTCTTTCCTTTTACCATAATGTGCCTCCCATCTAATATTAGCTTCAGCTAGGTGCTTAGAAGGACCTAAAAGTAAAGCATCCATGAATTTGGTTTGGAGCTGTGAAGTTGGGTGAGAACAGTGTTCTCGAGAGCAGAGTGGGTACTTGTACAAATCCCACTTAATAAACTAAAATTAAGAATTATGGCTAGAGTGGGTTAACTTTCATGTATAAAGATAGGAAAAGTCTATGTTAATATTCAATATGAAATTAAGCACAAAGGATTACTCGTTTGCAGTCCCCAGAAAGGCTAGGGCATTTGGGAAGGAATTTGGGCTGGAAAGAAATGCAAAAACATTTTGTTTGGGGAATCTGATCAATACCTAGCCAGTTGGTAAATTTTGAACAAACACACACATTTGTTAAAGAACACAGTCTGTTCACAGATGATTCTTGATTAGAATGAAAATGAAAAATCTGTTGAATAAAATTGTTATAAATTATAATGTTTCATCTGAAATAGGCAGATAGTTTTATGGTTTGTTAATAATTGTCATCTGCTGAATATTCAAGGCCACATAAAAAGACATTTTATTGTCTTACTCCAGTTAGCAACTATTATGAGAGCTATAATTTTTTCTGGTGGTCCTGACAGAGGTCTGAAGGTCTTAGAAATAGTATATACTGCCTTTATTTGTTGTGGTCCTTCCCAGGACTGATATGCTTCATGGTAGGCCATATGAGATTTTATCTTTGTTGCAAGTTAAAACATGGAAATGGCTACATTCAGTATGAATGCTCATTTAAGGGAAAAAAAAAAATAAATTCTTCTGGAAGACAGTTCGGGATAAATTTCACTGAGAAGATGACATAAAAGAAATGTCCTGTACTCGGGTTGTGCATGTAACAACTTTGCATAAAGCTGTGCCAAAGAGTAAAGAAGGCTCCCCCCACAATATGCCAGGTGGCAGAGAAGGGGTTACACCATGAACTGGTACACCAGTATCCAGGCTCACAGCAAATGTCCATATGCATTGGAGAAATTGTGGAGGCAGATTTCTTATGCTCTCCTTCAGTTCTAACATACACCGCCTTAAACACAGGCTTCCTGGAGACATGGTTGATGTCCCAAGCTTGTCAGTGTAAACTTAAAAGAGGCATTTGGACAATGCCCTTAACAACATGCTTTAATTTTTGGTCTGCCCTGAAGTGGTCAGGATGTTGGACTAGATGGTCATTGTTGGATGCTTCCAACTGTACTGAATTTTAAAAAACCCAAAACATCAAACCAAAAGAATCCACAATGGCCCTGAGCAAACATGTCCATCTGGTTCTGTAGAGCTTGTGCAGAGGTGTGCTAGTGACATAGCATGTCCCTGGAAAACAATGGAAGTCACACTTCTTGCGTCATAGGATCTTGCATGTCAAACTAAGATTCTATGAAACAATTTTTGCAAAGAATTCTTGGAATTTGTTTAAACTCCTTTGTCATTATTAGTTCAGATATTTTACAAATATTGCCAATTCACTCCCTCTTACATTCTATTTAGAATATCTCTTACATTATGTAACAACAAAATTATTTAACAAATTTCACTTTAAGGCACTGCAAAATGAATAACACATATTATAATGTCTCTAAATGTAATTGGTATAACAATAGTGTGTTGAAAACCCATGCACTAACTGCTCTTTTTCCTCTTAATATCACCTTCTTAGTAGCAAGTACATTCTGTTCATTAATAATGTATGCCTAAATGAGATCCTCACCTCTTGCTGGTATAAAGAGGACTTTTGCTCACACTAGTGTGGTCATTCTGTCCAAGTGTAAGTCACAGGCAACGAGTCAATTATTCTATATGAAAGCATCCAAACACCCACCTCTTTCAGCCCACAATCAAATATACAACTACAGTTGTGTTTTCAGAAGTAACTGCCTGTATTCTAGGCAGTTCCAGCCATAGCTGACTGCCTATAAGGGAGAGGTCAGTAAATGCTACTTGATGGTTAAAAAAAGCAACTGTGGGTCAGGGCTGCAAGTTTCACTTGTCATGGGCTGTCTCAGTGACTTTGCTGTCTGTGCAAGTTAATGTGAGCACAAACAATTAGTGGAAAAATGATTTAATTTTTGTCTATTTTACCAAGTCAAAAGAAGGTCAGAAAAAAGAAGCTTTGTTTCAACATCAATTAAAATACTATTTGTAATTTTCATGAGACAGAATGATAGTCTGAAAAACTTGTTACAGTCTGTAATAAATGCTTCATTTAACCAACCACAAAAATCCCATTATGGTAAATTATTGTTTCTTGTATGACTTCTGCTCTCAGGAAAAGAGTCATACTGTTTTCAAACAAAAATGGACCATATGTGTAATGGTTACCCCTTCACTTTCTACTTTGATGTCTGCATCCTTGCAGCAGGTTCAAGAGACAGCTAAATACAATGAAAGAGAGGAGAGATAAGGCATACAGAGAGGATAGTAGAAGAGCTATCAAAAAGACAGAAGATAAAACAAGTAACTCAGTTCTCATTGTATATGAAGTATTTGTCTGACCAGATAAAGCTCCACTGATTGTCAGGTAAGGGTGAAGAAAGTTTTATTATTTAGGAATAAGGATCTTTCCTTGACTGCTGCCTGAGCATCATGTTACCAGTCTATAGAAAATAACGCAGGAGTCTCTATAGAATTGCAAGTTGTTCTGCCCTTTGGCAAGAAGAGAGGAAGCAGAGCTTTCACTGGAGCAGACAAAAGGAAGGAATAACTTACAATATGTGGGTTCTATACCAGATTTGAAGCACTCCGATAAAGATTTGACATCTTACAGTACTCATGCAGCAATAAATGGAGTTCACAGTGTTGCAGAGTTCATTTTCAGGATGTCATTAAATCAGAAAGGTTTCACTTCCATTCTTCAAATGGTTTTTATTTCCCCAAGCAAAGAGATTCAATTCCTGCAATTATATTTGATGTATTTTTCCCTGAAAAGCTAGGGTACAATTACAGTTGCCCATTGAGATACTTTGCTATTTTCTTTCTGAGCACGGGAAAATTTGTGGGTTTCCCAGATACTTCTGCTTTGTTATATTTGATGAATGTTGCATTTTTAATTTGGATTAGCGTATTTCTGTTCTTATATAAAACTACAGAGAGCAGTGAAAGCCATTTAAAAGCCGGGCATTCAGCAGAAGCTCCTCAAAATTTTGATCTAGAGTTCTCTATCTAGGGCATTAACAGGATGCTGATTGCAGCAATATTTGTATGCAATGGGTTATTTATTTTCACTAGCAAAGTTGGTCAAATAACTAATGAACCTTCTTCCCCTGGAATAAAGTTGATATTGAATTTAAAAGGGCTTGGTAGGGTTTTTTACTTACTTTTACCAACATATCTTTCACATATGTCACCTCAATGGCTAACAAAACCCAAAATATTAATTCAGCCATCAAGGCACATGTCTTCCTTCATTTCAGTTGTCTAACACCTAAACTTTAGAAGATTAGTCCCCTTTTTAGATATACTATACATCACCAGTGTCTTCAGTTTTCTTGTCTGTTTTTGTGAGTATGCCACTTTACTCTTCAGTGTTCAAAAACAAGTACCTTCCTGTTGTCTCTCCCTGTGTGTCAGAAGCGGTGGGGAAAGATTTTAATTAAATTTACTTTCTTGGTTCTCCATATCATGTTATATAAGCACATTAGGGCTTTAAGAGCTTAGTGTCAAAGTCTCCAGAATGAGACTGGCATACACAAATATAACTGCCACAGTGAAGCTGAAATATTATGAAGAGAAATGACTGAACAAGCTGCTGACTCACTCATTAATCAGATGCAAGGGGAGTCTCAGAGTCAGTAGGCACTGGGCAGGAGAAAGGCGACTGAGCAGTGCTGCCAGCCCTACACCAAGTCTGAACTTGCAGGTCCAGCCCATCCAAGTGTGACTTGGGAGCAAAACAAAATGAAACCAGTTTCTAACTGGTCCTGTATTTCCCAGATTGCAAACTTTGCTTAGCAGATGCAAGAGTCTGAAGTTCTCCCTGCTTTTCTGTATCTCCCTATGGACTTTCAGACTCACACAACTATTTGACTCCCGAAAAAGCAGATTTAAGATGTAAACACCAAGTGACAATGCACATAACTCATGCTAACACTGTGGGAGATGACAAAGCTCTGTTTGAATGTGCCTGTGTCCAAGAGAGCAGAAACATTTCCTTTCTAGGGACCCAAAGGAGCTAAGCAGGGGCTGAGAAGACTCATTTCCCAAAGGCTGTCTGCAGCTTCAAGTGAATGCAAAGACAGGGCATGCCTGATACGAGTCCGTGACAGTGCTGGACCAAGCAGGCAGAGCCCATCCAGGTGAGATATTATATATTCACAAACATATACATAATACTGCAGCCCCTCTCTGCCTTCAGAAGATACTAGAGGGAAGCTGAAGGTCTTTGCAGCAGTTGGCAGCGTGGTTTTGCCAACATCACATCTCTGGAGTGGAAGGCAGGTGAGTGAAAAACAGGCCTTTAGTGGGGAAAAAGTTCCTTTTTCCCTTCTCCATAAATCTGCATCGCCTGCCCTGTCTCTTTTGTTGGCTAGCAGTAAAAGAAAGGAGTTAAAGGCAAGTATAACACATCATCTAAAGGACATGCCAACAGCACAGCTGTCTATATGTCAGCCCCCCAGGAGAGCATTGTCTCTTCCTTCACCAGGCTGCCACTGGCAAGATGTAGCTCTGTACCATCACAGATTTGTGATCTACAGAGATTGTCCCCATTTATAATTCTTATCAGAAAGCTCAAAATCTGATTACAGAGTTGAAAAGTTGCAAGAATATGTATCCACAGAAAGTATAGCAACAGGAAAAAGATCAGGAAACTGGATAACAAGCAGACAACTTCTTCTACAAGTTAATGTATGTGGCACATGCTGTAAAATGAAGATCTGTGGAGATCGACTTATAGCAGATGGCTTGACAGAAGCTCACCAGCCTAATAAATCTTCTCCAGGGGATGACAGTATAGCCTGAAGCCTCTTTGTTTCTTCCCACTAGGCTATAACTTTTCATAAGGAATTTTACTTAAGAAAAAAACTAGGTTTTGTGGCCCTATGAGGATAATTCGCTGAGATTCTTTCTCCTCTGAACAAGCCTGCAAGCTGGTATTTGAAACCTCTTCTGTACATAGCCACTGCTATAAGCTGGTAAAGGCTTGTCAGGAAATTTTAGGATTGTGTCTCTTTGTTCCTAGCTTTTAGTGGAATGATCATGATGAAATAGCTCTGCAGTGAAGAATTTTTTAATGAAATCAAAACTGAAGGATATATAGAGTATAGCTCAGCACAGGTGAAAAACCTCAGCCCCCTTCAAAACAAAAAGAAAGATCCACACCTGTGATTATTGTATGTGTTCTTGCAATGCAATCAGCTTGAGAAATAAAATACTCAGAATAACCAACAATGAAGCAACATAACCACAAATTGATAAGAAGGTTAATTTTTAAGGTTATTGAGTACCTCATCTTGACTATTATCTTAATTCCTGGCCTTTGGAATTAATAGACTGGAAAACAACAGAGGAAAATAACTGTCTGTATTTGACATAAATTAGTTTCTATATCTTGGACTCCCAGGCAAACACAATTCAGTATCAGTTCAAACAGTCTGAAAAGAAATATGACTTTATTTTTACATACCATCGTTTTCATGGTTGCATTCATGTGCCGAACTGGGACTATACTTACAACTGCCGTAATGCACATAATACTATGAACGTTCATTATTATGCACATTCTAATGAAGATGTTTGTAATTAACTCCCCCATGAAGCGAGTAAGCTGTAAAGTTATTTAGCCTACTTGATGATAACAAAAAAAATTCAATATTTAGCCATTCTAAGCTTATGGAAATTCACCCCCAAATAAAATACTGTCATCACCTATTGGAAGAATCTTGGAACTGACCAGGAATCTGGACTGGCATGACAGTGGCATATTAGTACCTACTGTCAAATATCCAAATGTAATATTCAAGGCTTAAAACTAGAAATCAATAAAACTTTGATTATGATTCTGAACTTAGGGGATCCATCAAGTCGGAAATAGTTTAGGCTTAAAAACGATCTACTGTGATTCAGATAGTGAGGACATAACATTAAATGACATGCTGCCTGTTCTGGAAACAGGCAACATAGAAGATAATCTGAAGTGATTCCAGTGCCTTTTTTAGACACAGAAAGTAATTATTATGAGAGCTTGACAAATACTTATTATGATTAATTTGTTTTTCTTAAAAGCTGGACTATGTACAAACTGCCTGCAAAATGACCACAACATGTTCTATCATTTATTTGAGATTATTATTTAACTTCTGCAGCTAGACATTATTTATCAGCTCATATTTTAATTTGAAATGAATATTTCATCTTATAAACAGGAATAAAATATGCCAGCTGATTATTATTTTTTCTGTTGTTCCTTGATTGGAGGGTTTGTATATGTAATCAGGAAAGACACTGATTTCAAATCCAGATAGAGCCCTTGAGATCCAACTTAATAGTTCATTAGCTGACTAAAACTTCATGCTGATAAAGGTATCTGAATGGTCAAGCCCAGCCTTTTCATTTAAAGGACATAGGCAATAGCACAGTTATTTTAATGGAAGATTCACAAACAGGCTGAGTGGGAAGAAGGGCTCTTGCCCTGTCTGATTATGGTTAGAGGCCATACTCTTGTGTTGCATCACAATCCACCAGTGCAATTTTATTGTATGACTTTGATTTTTATTTTTTTTTCCCCTGCTCATTATTTTCACTTCTTCTGTCCCCTTTCTTGGGAATATGTCAACAGGGAATTAAATTTGTTGCTCTTATTGTGTGTTCTATTACTTCTTCTGTCACTTTCAGACTGCTGGGTCCCAAAAATTGCCCGTGATCCTGAAGCCTCAGGCACCATTTTAATGTGCTTGATTATTACTGCAGAGGCCTTGGATGTGCCTGCTTCTCTTGCTTTCTTTACAACCTTCCTCCAATACCATCCTGACTCAGTCTCTCTAAGGACAGGATTCCACAGAGCCCACTTTCTACATGACCCGAACTCCTGTGGAGAAACGATTAAAAAGAAAGAAAACCCAACCTTCATCTTCCCCTCTCCCTCAGGTAACTATGTAACCTTGCTGCTTTACTCGCACACTCCATTAAAGACATATTTAGAACTACTATTCCTAATGAATCTGTTATTTGGAACAAGTCTAGAAGATAATAAGTTGCTGCTACTCTCACATGAGACAGGAATGAACACACCTAAAATCAAATTCATTTACAAATTTAAAGAAATATTCAAATATTTTATGTTATTTGGCTGGTTTTAATTGTGTTTTTCATGCAATTAAAATAAATAAATTTTAAAAAAGTTGATTCAGATACCCTTACAGACATCCTAATGTAACACACAATGATGGAAAAATGAAAAACACGGGAAATAGGGCTGATTAAATTTTAAGTGTCATGCTTTTCATATGAAGTCTGAGACTTTATCTGAAAGCAAGGGACAGAGCTCAGTAATCATGTTGCAGCTTTCAGAAAATTAACCACCTTAGGTACTTAAATTAGGAACATGGATACATATTCAGACACCTAATTAATTGACTTGATTAATACCTGAACTTCTCTAGGTGCTGTTGACTTCCAAGGGAATTATGGGAGATCAGTACCCTCAAAAATCAGGCCAATTTATCTAGGTCTCAGAGCATGCACTTCAGGAGACTAATTTTGGGCATCTTCATCAGAAAATGCTGGTTCAGAGTTGAAAATAAGCAACCTTCCTATTAACCATAGAAACATTACAACTGAATGGTGCAAAGAAGTTAATAGAAATCTAGTCTCATTATATGTTATATATTTGGCACCAGTACAACACTCAAAACTATTAGTCAAGGTCTTTAGATCAGAGTGGAAAAATATGAGTAAAATAATAAAATACAGATATTCATTAACCTATCCTGTCTGGAGATCTATGCTCCTATCTGGTATGGAGACATCAAATGGAACAAATCACACAAATTGTCCTCATGAAGATGTTATTCAGAAGCTAAAGAAGTTAAAAGAAGACATTCTTTTCTGTCCATTGATATAGAACTCTAAACATCTAAGTACTAGCTCATGGTTGTCAGTGTATGGGCATGAGGTCCTGAGGACTTCAAAAGTATGAATCAATATCTTGTGCTAACATCAGACTAAGGACTTCCCTCATAGGAGTACCAGCTATCCTACCAGCTGGTAGAATACCATCCCACGTCTGTCAGGCACAGACTATCTCGACTATCTGGTCTTTTCCTATTTTAAATTCCAGTGGTTCTGTGCGAGTCTGAGGAACAATCAGAAAAGATATCTGTATATTTATCACTATTGATTTAAGATGGTTTTCAGAATTCTTGCATTACAGTGTATCACCCATCAACCAGCACCATTGGTTTTCTTTTTCTTTTATTATTATTCTAAAAGAACAAATAACTTCTTCCTTACCTCTGTTCTTAATGTTAAAGTGGTATCAAGAACACCAACATTAACTGAGTATAAATCAACATGAACACCAATGTGTCTCACTTCTGCAGAAAGAGAGCTCCCTCCAATTTTCCAGTTTGCCAAATGTACTCTTGGGTTTGTGTTGTTTGTTTGTTTGTTTGTTTGAAATAGACATATCCTCACACAAGAAACATTCTGTCTGAAGGGCTACGTTCCTGGAACCACATGGTTGCATGCTGATGGGGGCAGATTTCACCAGACTACGCAGCACCTCTGCAGCCACAGGGTTCTCTCAAACACTCCCCTTGTTTCCATGGATCAAAGGCAGCTGCTGCAGCTGCTTTGGAGCTGAAGAGCAAAGTGAACTCTGTCATCCTCCTAGTGGCTAGTTGAACGATGTTATAATTTAACAGGGCGCACTCACAGTTTTTGATTAAATTAAGTAGTTTTCAAATGATTGTTAGGAAGATCCACATATTGCCTTGTAACCCTTGCAATAGGCAATGCATTGATTGCAAATACACACATCACAATGATCCACTTTATTTTCTGCTTAAATGGATATATGCCGAGAGCTGTGTTCAAGTACAGTTATCACAGAAAAGATTCATTTTAAAGCTAAGCTAAGATTAGAAGCTTCTGAATAACATCTGCATGAGGACAATGCATCGTTGATTAGCAACAAACTAAAACTAAGCATATCAGAAGATAAAATAAGTGGCCCTAATCTTTATTCACACATTAAATTCAACAACAACAAAAAAAAACCAAACCAGAAGCAGGAATCTTTCAGATCTGAAAGAATTTTAAAAGCATTAATTTTAGCACACTTCCTTTTTTTCTGGGTGTAGTCAAATGTCACAATGCAGAAAAAAGTAGCTATCCAGCCCAGCCAAACCCAAATTACTGAACTACTTGAGATCTCACAAAATGAGCCCTTGTGATCTGAATTTTTAGACAAAATGAACCTAGAAAAATAGCCAAAGTAAACTGGCCTTTGCAGAAAGTAGAGAGCACATTGCATAGCATGATGTGTAGTGTTACTGCTTTGAAGAGAACAGCCCTTATTTTCCATCGCCACAGAGCTGAGCCTGAATCCAGAGCTAAATTAAAGGCTTGAACTTGCAGAGTCCTCCAAAGCTGCCTTTCTATTATATGAATCTCAAACATCTGAGCTGAATGAAACCTTTGGAAATCATCTTGTCTTGCATCTTGCTGTGCTGCAGCAGCCATCTCTGGCTCATTCAGTAGTCCAGCCTAGCTGCAGTAGCTGCTTTCATTATTTTTCCTTAGTTTTCTCCACATTAGCAGACATCTGTGCTCCCCTAGACCTCCCAGTATGAGTGGGAAAACGGAATTTTATTCTGCCAGCAATACTCTTTGGAGCACACACCTTCCATCAAATTATTCTCCCTATGGATACCAATACACCTTATTCTGAGTAGGAAAGTTTGCGGTTTGTATGGTTTTAATTTTACTAGTTAGGATTGTAATTTATTTTTCTTTATGCCACTGCTTGTCCAAGATCTGTTAAGAGGAACCCATTTATTTTAAGAACTCTATTGGTTATTTATCCTTGTGCACAAAGGACATTTCTAGGCTGCAGCTAGACATGTGTGAGTATGTGGGTTTGCACCTACACATTAATCTCTGCTGTATCTCCTTTGCACCTGTATCTATGGGGTAATGCTGCCAGTTATGACAATTCATAAAATTGCAAGCTGAGTTTAAAAACTTTCCACCTGTAGCTAAATGAGGAAAGTGAAGATAAGATGTAATGAAAGACCAGGAGGGGTGACAGAACAGTTTGCTTTGTTTTCACATCGGTTACCTGGGTTAATTTCTTTTGCTTATGGATTTGGGTAAGCACTTATATCTAGGTGGCCAATTGTTCTGATGCCTGACTAGTACAAACAATTGATTTCTAGGAAAAGTCAATTAATTTTGTGTGGTTTTGTCCTCACCACACTCCTGGAAGAAGTTCAAAGCACCCGTGACACGCTGAACAGTCAGTAGCACCATTGATGTCCAGGCATAGGAGACAGGAGCCCCAGGGAGGTACAAGAGAGAATGATTCATGTGTCCTGTTCCTTTGAAGCACCATCAGTTTACTCATGTCACGAGGAAGGCTGAATGTCACAAGCCTACCAGAGGACTGTATTAATCCCAGAAGTAGAAACTTTGACTGTTAAAACCCACGATGGAAATGTAGATGTTAATATTGGATTCAAAAACATTTTGTCATATCCTGATGTAATATGTGTTCTGCAAATTGTCTTCTATGCTGTTTACAAAGGTATATGTATACTGCTTCTTTCTTCTACTAGATGATCATCTCACTTTTCCCAGATCCCAAAAGATGTATTTATTGTTATTGTATTTTGATTGACAGCTTTGTTTAGAAGTATTTTTTGAAATATAAACTATTAGATAAATGGAGTTGCTTTCTTCCAAACACAGAAATAAGAAGCTAGAAGCAAATGAACAAAAACCTGGCCACAGATAATGTCTTCTCCAAATAATTCATATGATTTGCCACAGGTAAGCACATTATTAATCTTCATCTTCTTTAAGCCTTAAAAGCTGTCTGTAACTCTGGCTGGGAAATAAAATGAGACTACAGCTCTCCTGTCTTATCTGCTGTGAAAAAGCCTTGACTAGAAAGCGTAGCAACTACAGTATTTTCAGACAAGTTGTCCCTAATAGGCTTCATTCTAGGTGCTTAAAAAATTGAGATGAGTTTTGACCACTACTCCTATGATCTTCTGCCTCATACTGAGGACAAAGAGAGTGACACAGGACTCAGTTCCTTTTTTTACTGCAGGGACCTAAGTGTATGATCGGAATACAGAGCAGGGGTTAGTGAGGGCGAGTCACAGGATACATAAGGTACAATACATCTTGAAGAGGTCATGATATGTCAATACCTTGATTCCTTCTTCAAAAGCTTATTAATGTGTCTCCTATATAGTGCACAGGTGATTTACAAGCAGTGAATGACCTGGCAAAGTGTGCACTCAGGCTATAATTAAAGTTTTTTTAACTCTTTTATAATTAACTTTTCTGACCAATTGTTAGTAAAAATAACTCCTCTGTAGGTGCCTCTGCTGATGCAAAGTTTCATGGGACAAGTGCTCCATGGGGGAGCCTTGCAGATGTTGAGATTAAAGGAATGTTCTCAGTGAAGCACCTACAAGCACCTCTGACACAGTAGAATGAACTCTGATAATGTCTGCTGAATAAAATTTGTCCAACTCATAACATAACCTGAAACCCTCTGAAAACCACTCAGATCAACTCTCGCTGAAAATGGATTTACCCTGTTCAGCAAAGTGTAGAAAAAAACAAGTGCCCATCCTGGAGTGCTTTGTCCACTAATATGAGAAAATGAGGACCCCATTTTATCTCATATAAATTCACCAAAACTAAAATGAGTCTGAAGAAAAAAATCCTTGAATAAGAGAAGCTCTGAGCTACATTACTGGTGAATGCGATGAAGTCTGAAAGGTGCATTTGCCAAGTACAAAACTGTCTGAGGATGGAAAAAGGTCAGCCATCAGTCTTCTATCTTCCTATCTGATGCAATAAATGCAATCAAGGACACCTTCACAGACAAATACGACGCAAATACAAACATCACAACAGGCACGAGTAGATCTGCAGATCTTCTAAAAAGACATTATTATCCTATGTCAGAAAACAACCCACCTCACTAAAACTGTAAGAACTCTGTCTATGTTTGGATCAGATAAAACCAGTTACTTTTTAATGAGTGGGTGTTAATGGTGACAAACAGCGAGGCTTTTCAGAAAAATCTTAAGTAGAGACAAGCAAGTCAAGCTGGTTCCAGAAACACTTGTTGAAATGAATGGTTTTAATAGCTTGTGTATAATGTCCCACAGACATAAACACGCTACTCCCTTACTTGGACTGGTACATTCATGTAACACAGCACCACTCCATGTGTGTTGCTGTGAGGCTCACTGGAATCTAAACCACCTCGGCACTGTCCCACACATGTCTTTCAGATTATGGCTATACCAAGAAAAGTGAATCTTTCATGGTCTTTACAGTGCCAAAATAATCTATATTTCGTGCAATTTTTGTATCAGGAAGTATGACTCTGCATTATTCATGCAAAAGCATAAGCCTCTTTTCTGGAATATTTAGTCTTCCTCACAAGCTCTTTTCTGCTATGATTAGTATGTTCTGCCCATGATTTGACATACTATGAAGATTTATGGTGGACATTCAAAACCGCTTATGTGTGATGAAAGCTTATGTCTTCTTTCTGAGTGAGTCTGCTGATGCAGAAGAAAGTTTGGAAAAGATACAAATTCTTATGACTAAATTTGACAGAAGAATATGGTGGTCATACAGATTTTTGGCAGGAATGAATGCAAGCAGCGTCCTGGGTTATACTGATGGCACAGCCAGTGACTGTGGGATGTGATTACCTCCCCACTACACTACCCCTTACTTTTCACTAATGGAGCTGCATCTAAAATACTGCTTACAGTTTGTGAATCCCCGATACAGAAAGACACTGATAACCTGGAGCACATTCAGCAAAGAGCCATCAGGATGATCTGGAGCTACAGTCCTTGCCCTTTGAGGACAGGCTGAAGGAATTGGGCTTCCTCAACATGGAGAAGAGATGGCTGCAGTGGAACCTTACAACAGCCCCTTATACCTATGGGGTGGGTATTGAGATGAGAGATACAGGTTCTTCATGGTGAAGCATGATGGGAGGATAGGAGATGATGGATATAACTTGAAAGAAGAGAGGTTCAGACTGGATATGAGGCAAAAACTTCTCACATTCAAGCACTGGAACAGCTTACCCGGAGATGCTGTGCCACCTTCATCCTTGGAGGTTTTCAAGGTCCCAGATGAATAAAGCCCTGAGTAACCTTGTCCAAACTCATACCTTACCCTGCTTTGAGCAGGGGATTGGACTACAGTCTTCCTGAGCTACCTTCTAGACTGAATGATTCTCTGACTCTGTCTGCACTGTGATTGATTGATAGTATTTCTCTTGGACCAAAACAGGAATTAGCATATAAAGCAATCCTTACAGTATGACTAAGGTGTGAGTTAGCATCCTACAGGGAATTTGGACTGTGACCTCCTTTGGTACAAAAAAAATGTACATTTCTTGTTCTTGTCTGCCACTAATATGTTCACTGGCAAATAATCTTTCTCCTCAAAGATCAACTGAATCGAATGAATCATGAATTACCCACTTTGTTCCACTTTGCTCTGTTGAATAATGTCTGTCCTGATTGCTTGCCAATCTATTTTGTTGACCCAGCAGATGAACTGCTGTGAACATAATCTGATGTTTGCATCAGTTCCATAATGAATTTCATAACTGTCTCCTATGGTGCAGAGGAGTACTCGTCCCACATGGTTTACATAAACTACAGCCATTATGTTATCTGCCAGGAGGTGAATAAAGCGTTCTGTAAAAGAACAGTTAGACCTCCACACAAGTGTTTGCACTGCATTGAGTTCTACATCATCTCTATGTGAGTGTGACTTATATTTAATACTGGCCTATGTGGGCTTGCTAAGTCCAACAGAGAAATACTTGTCACTGTAGTTTTGTGGGGAGAAAAACACTTGCATTAGGGCTATTCCTATCAGATCAGGGAGGAGAAAACACCCTACAGAAATGTTGGAAGAGTATCTGAACTCTTGTTGCCTGATATACACTATCACCTAATCCTGCTGTCAGTATACAATCTTGGTACCATCTCAAAAATGCAGAAAACATGGAGTTACCTGATGAACTGAGACAAGTGGTGACTGTTGCTTGGGGCAGTGCCTGAGGTTGAGTGCTAAGGGAACTTCGTGTCAGGTCCATCCTGAGTTAGGTAGCTTCTTGGTATCACAAATTCAGAAACAGCTTTTTTTCTGTTAGTGTTAAAATGGTTCTGCTCTGTTCTGACTTTTCATCTGAAGGGCATGAAGAATGGTGTGAAGCATTTAATTTCATGATGAGTCAGGGGTCCATGCAGAGCTGCAGGACATGCTTTGTTTCCCAAAGAATGAAAAAGAACTGTACTGGAAGTGGTTTGGGCCTGATAGAGGTTAAACTACAGGAGAATGGTCATATACAACTATCTCTTTTCTATGTGGCAGATTGACCTTGACCAGCTGGCAGGTACCCACCAAGCCACTTTCTCACTCCCCCTTCTCACCAGGACAGGAGAGAGAAAATAAAATTAAAAACTTGTGGGTCAATATAAAGGTGGTTTAATAAAGAGAAGCAAAGGCCATGCACAGAAGCAAAAGAAAATGAAAGGATTTATCCTCTACCTACACCACCAGTCACTTCCTGGGAAGTAGGGCCTCAGTAGGTAGTGGTTGTGAATGCCCCTGCCCTCCCTCCCCACCCCCACCTCCACCCCTTCTAAAGCATAATACTACAGAAGTGGT
Organism: Actenoides hombroni; assembly: GCA_024336885.1. Lineage (NCBI taxonomy): Eukaryota > Metazoa > Chordata > Aves > Coraciiformes > Alcedinidae > Actenoides > Actenoides hombroni. The sequence continues at coordinate 1,133,277 of WUAM01000335.1, read as the reverse complement.
ATGAGGAGGAAAAAAGTGATCCAGTGTTTAACTCCAAAACTTCACAACTTATTAAAAAACATGTTCTCCGTGAAAAGTGACCATGAAGAGGAAAATAGGAGAAAAATGTGATTACTATAATAGCATATCCTGGATTCACAAATATAAAAAAAATAATTATATAGGAAGTGCTAGTTAATGATCATTAGTTATTCTATGTGGAAAGAAAACAACTAAAACTGAAGAGAAAGCATTGTGTATTGAGAAAAGCCATTCTATGAGAAGAGTGAAACTAGTTACATTTCTATCTAAAGTCTGTCAGAACTACTTGAACACAGCAGTGAGACATAGTGGATCAAGTGTGTTGACCAAGGAAGTAACATATTTCATCCTGGTAAAAAGTACAGTGCCTCTTAATAACACTACCAGGCAAACCAAGACACAAAACAAACAAACAAACAAAAAAAGCAGTTTATCCTCTTATAATAAATCTTTCAAGTTTTTCAGAATTAGTGACTTGCTCAAAGCCATGTACTGTATGTGAACTGATAAAGCAAGATGAACCATCAACACAAGGTATAACTACCAATATGAAGATTTCATCCAATACATTTCAGAGCACTTACTTTCTTAAAATATTTTCCAAAGTAAAGAAAAAGAGTAATTAGTAAAGAACTAATAGTAAGGCATTAGTTTTGCTTAGGTCAGGTCTAGCACTCAATTTCTACAACAGAGGTGGAAGAGAGAATGAAAGGCCATTATTACAAGCACAGAGATGAAAAGTTTAAGGTCACTTTGTAACACTCCCTCCAAATAAGGGATTCATCCAATCTGATGAAGAACACTACACCATCTTTTTTCTGTCTGCAAGATTTTTCAGTTAAGACAGAAGACCTGTAAGTTTATTTCTTTTAATTTGTAAGGGTGCATTTCAATTCTTTTCAGGATGGCTGGCCTCTTCTGCAAGTCTGCAAAACTGCTTCAAAATCTTAGATACATCACTCAAATAAAGGTGTGCTTAGTCCTTATATCTGATAAGGAGAAGACCCAAAGTTACTTTAACACATTTTGTATGTGCATGCATTGATTGTCTATCAATGAAGATACATCACAGTTCCTGAGTTTCATGATTTAGCTATCAACACAATAGAAACATTCCAAAAAACATGTAGCATATACTCATTTGATGAACATTGGTCATGTCTGTTCTCCACAAGTCCTCAATAAAATGTCTACTTCCCATAGGAAAATGAGTTTAATGAATAAGGAGTAACTACTCTTAGAATTATTACTCTGTCTGCAAGAAAGAAACTGGAAGCTCTATGAAATGTTCTGAAGTGTATACCTGACATTAAAATAGAATTTTATTCATATTTCACACAAAAGAGAGAAGAATTTTGTGTTTTCTGGCTCTTGTAAAATTCTCCTGCAGGTTTGTATGACTTCAGAGAGGTTTTTAAAGAATGTTGTTGCTCCTTTATTTAATAAATGCTTTTAAGAAAGGAATCAAACATGAGTTGAGAAGTTTGAAGTCTCAGTAAAATCATCCTCACAAGACTCACCACTCCCCTTGTGATGGCCAGAATATCACATCAGAATGCTGAGTGTAATTACACAAACTCGAAAGACAGAGGGATTTATTTTATTTTGTGATCAAAATCCTGATGATCATTCCAGGGAGAATGAGGCATTCTATATGGACACAGTACGAAAGTAACAGGCAATTCATTGCTCTATAGTTATCACTATTTCATTTTTTTGCCATTTTTTGACTCTTATATGAGGATATACGTCATTGTGAACAATTTATGCATAAGAATACGTTTTAATGCTACAAAATGTTACGTGCCTTCAGAAATATATCAAATAAAACTTGAATTTTAAAGATGAGAAAATGCTATCAAGCTTAAAAATTTTCTTACAGTCTAAAATCCAAGTGACTCCTGAGTCTGCTTTTCTTTTGTTAGGTCTCTGTGAATGAAACCCCTGTGGAGGCAGATGGATCCAAATGCCTGGTGAGATTCTGAGAGGTGTAGTTCCCAAGGGTGCTGCCAGGAAGAGAAGCCTTCTGAAGCGGCTGTGACAGCAGGTAAGGCTACTGACCACCTGCCACCTAGCTGTTTGTCACTGCCTGCCAATTGCATTAGCACTTCTTTTAGAGTAATTCCTTCCTAAATTGTTTACTTGTAAGCAAATCATTGTTAGCAGGTTCTTTGTTAATATCCAACATTGTGACAGAAATGTAGGGCATGTGTTCATGCATTCTGGGAAGTGTAAGGGTAACACCTCACAACAGAGTCCTATATAAGATCCACAATATGAAGATCTGCGATACCTGATCGGGGAAGAAGAGAAAGACCTCAAATTTATTTTATTTCGCTATATGTAGTTAGCCTTAAGTTGCCACACTTGTCTGCTAATGTTTTAAGAAGATAGAAAGTCCCGAAGTATTGGGGAAAAATGCATGTCATTCACAGACTCTGCACAGATTCCCTATTAACATTCCACTCTGACATGCCTGCACTTCACACATACTGTAACAGCATATACAGGAAGTGAAGAAAAAGGTACTTGCTGTCTCACTTTCTTCTCATCTAATTCAAAGCAACCTCAATTCTTCTCATTATCACAAGTGGATGCTTAGAAAAATTATTCATGTCAGTGCTCCTAATGTATTAAAAACATGAGACTTGATATTGTAAATTAGGGCCACCAAACACAGCCACTTAAAGAAGTAAATAGATACATATCAAAGTATGCCCACAACAGTAAGCACCATAATAATCTCACAATCCTAGTTTTATAGTGGGCATAACAAACACCAAAAAAATCCCTAGGTTCTTTAAATAACTGAAGAAATGAATTTATACCATGCCTACCGAATTTATAACATTTTCTCCACAGGTATTTTTTCCCCTCACTGATTGTTCTCTTGTGATCAGAACAAAAGATATTTAATTCAATTCTTCCTCTTTTTTTATTACGTTACTAATAATCACAATTTATAACATTAAAAATATCAGAGCAGTAATACACAGATAAAGTCAGTACTTTCAGAAGCACTGAAATCAATTCAGGAAAAGATCCCAAATTTGTGCCAAATTTCACAAATAATGAAATATGCTCCATAAAATAAAATCCTATATTTTTAGGTCAACTGATATTACGTGCTTTTCACATTTTACATGACTTATTCATAAACTCTGAATAAAAAAAAAAAGTCAGGAAAAACTTGTCAATAAAATGTTAACACAAAGCACCCACATTTTAACTGCACAATTTTTTCTGTAACACCTGTTAAGAAGCTTATATTACTATGTATAACATGCAAGCCAGTTATCTGAGTTAGTACTGACTATCTTCTGTAAGGCTGTGGTAACTTTAGAATCTCAGTCCAAGCCAACATCTTAGAAAATGATGTACTCTCTTCTCTCCTCATTTCTGTACTAATGCAAAAAGACAAACTGTCTTCCCTGCAAAGAAATAAATCAGAAGACAAATTTCAAATCCATCTTACACAGTTTGCTGTATACAATTACATCATTAAGACTCATCATATTGGACTCATTTCTTCCATTACATTATGGTTTTCCTCTCCACAAAAATGATCAGCTCTTTTTCTTTAAAAGCATCATTTTGAAAGATAATAAATAGCTTTTGGTGTTATAATAATTCTATTAAGAAACTGGTAACATCTCATTTGAAGATATACATTTCCTCCAATTTACCCCTATACATATTTTTTTAAAAAATTACTGAATAAAACAGAATTAAATCACTGAAAAATGAGTTAAACATTATGAGAATCAGTCCATAATGGTTAATTAATATACACACTAGAGTGTGCTATTGTATATAAAATACAGATTGGTCACTATTTCTGTTCATGTGAAAAAAGAATGTGAGCTCTCTGGAACTATGACTCAGGAGTGTCTCACAATATACAGCAAAGCAAGTATTTTCACTTTGGTCATTTTCACTTTTGGTCACTTTGGTCACACCAACATCCTGGTGAAAGACACAGCTGAGAACCTAAAGATAGAGAGAAACATTTTCGCAGGAAGGAAAAAGATTTCAGATTTCCCTATATAACCAAAAGAACATGCAGTATACACAACCTTAAGCTCCCCATAGGAACCAAGGTGATAGTATCATTTATACAAATAAGTATCACTTCTACCTGGAGTATATAGCAATAGAAGACTGAAGTGAATAATGAAGTGAGATAGTGAACAAACCTTCATGAGCAACTTCCTAATATAGTGAGTGTGAATGGATCAGCCTACTGGGAAACATTATGACCGATTAAATGCGAAGAACTATGTAAAGGAAGTAGTATGGAAGACCCGGTATTTTCCCCAAATGGAAACCTAATTATAGTTCCCATATAACACGGAACTAAACTCTTCAAATACTTACAGTGTATAAGACAGATCTCTATCGTGTCACATTTAAGACACTAATACTGTGTGAATAACAACTACAGTTTATATCTGCTCATTTATTCTACAGGATGTAAATACAGAGACTCTCCACTGAAGAGGACACTAACATGAAAAACAAGAGTTAATGCACATGCAGAATGATTTGTTAATGTACATTTTCCTAGCAGAACTGAACAATATGGTAAAATGCACAGTGCATTTGGCTCCAGAAGCCACCTCTGACTGCCCCTAGTTTCTAAAACATTATATAGATAGTTACATCTTTGAGATAGAGCTATAACTGTGCCAGGGCATCTTACGTCACTGATGCTTTCCTACATCTCCATATAATCTGAATGATGGAACACAATAGCAAGAGAAAGCAAAGAAAGAGCAAACAAAAGAACAACCCCACAGAAGCTCTCAAAAGAAAATGCTGCCATTAAACAACAGATTAGGGCATTCTCATGTCTTTTATCTCAAGATTCCTCAGATTACATTATATTCCAACATTGTTTATAAAGAACAAAATATTAACTTGGAAAGATTTGCCAGCTGTCATCAATAGCTACTGATACTGATGTCAGTTATAATACTCAACACAATTTTATATACTATATTTAAAAATATATTAGCATTTATATATTACTCTACCATAGTATACTATAGGACTGTATATAAATATGTGTGAAGAAACTACATAAGGAGAGTTTTCCTTCTTTCTCTAGATAGCTAAACTGACCTGCAGACTGCAATGGAACAAAAAAAGACTGCAGAAGATTAAGCTAACCCAATGAGTAGAAAGTCAAGCACAACTACAAGGAGGCCTGCATGGATGAACAACATGCTTCCGACAAAAAGTCAAAAAACCCCCCGAAACTATACACAGGTTGGAAGAAGGATGTGTAAAGAGATATTTTTCAGGCATGCAGGGATGCAGTAAGGAAATCCAAAGCCCAGCTAGAATTGAATCCAGCAAGGGATGTCAATGACAAGAAGAAGGGCTTCTCTAAATAGAGATGATAAAAGGAAGACTAGGGAAAATGTGGGCCCACTGATGAAGGAGGTGATAAGCCTGGTCACAGGGGACATGAAAAAGACTGGAGTACTCAGTGCCTTCAAACCTCACAGTGATAGTAATCAAAATCACCACTTCTATTACCAAAACTATAATTGAACTGAAGATACCTTATGTGACCAAATTTGGTAATATTTCCATCTGCAGCTTTGTTAACCTTTGAGAAGTCATCACCATATGTTTTAGAAACATAACCAATTTAAATAATGCATATTGAATTTTCATAGAGTTGTACTATTCACAACAAATAATCATAGAATAGTTTTGGCTGGAAGAGAACTTCAAGATCATCAAGTCCAACCTTATTCTCAGCCCTGTCAAAAACCACTAAACCATGTCCCTAAGCACAGCATCTAACTGCATCTTAAACACTTACGGGGATGGTGACTCCACCACCTCCCTGGGCAGGCCATTCCAATGCCTGACAATCCTTTCTGTAAAGAAATGCTTCCTA
>WUAM01000335.1:1087009-1122742 GCA_024336885.1 Actenoides hombroni | reverse complement strand
TATAGTTTACCTTAAAAGGTTGGATTAGATGATCCTTGAGGTCCCTTCCAACCTGGTATTCTAGAATTCTATGATAACTGTCAAACACCATCAGAGGTTTTCTGTAAGTCACTAACATTTTGACTAATATTTATTTATTAAATAAAGTAGCACTGAGCTCTCATGTGCTTTACTACCAATGCTACAAACAAAAGTACCAGTCACAGCAACACACCAGATATCATTTACTCCAGACAAAGACTTTGAATCTACTACAGTCTGCAGTTTCCATTAAGAAATACAACACGTTTTCAAATTTGAGAGATTTAAGAAGATTTTTATGTGAATTAGTTAATCAATTCCCATTTAAAATCCCAGAGATTAGGTTAAAATCACCTATGTTATTTCTAGTGTCCACGTGTGGAAAAACTGAACTGGTTCAGCATAGTGAGTGTGCAAGCACAGAAGAAGTTTTCTTAACCTACTTCAATAGTTCAAAAACAGAAATAGGAAAGACAGGAAATCAGTATGGTATTACATCTAAAATCTAAATCTCCAGAGTCAACTGAAGAAGAAAAAATCAGTTTCACAATGTATGGTTGAGTCCCTCCTTCCCCAATGTGAACTGAGTTAAGGTGAAATTATTTAAAATCTGATTGATACTGTAGCACAAAACAGGCTACAACTATGGGGGTTTTTTTGCTATGAGCATTCTTATCCACTATAATGTTTCAGTAAAGGATAAGTGTAACTTTTAAATTCATATAGAGATGTTGGGGGGAAAAATATCTCAGAAAAGCATAAATAATGTCTGCCTTCCATTTACCAAGTACTCATCAAGGTATACTTTGCTTCAAACAGTAGTAAATCTGTCAGCCCCTGCTTCATCAGTTTCTCTGGAACAGAAATAACCTTTGCAGTCAAAATGATACAAAATTAATTTCAAAGGTGAACTGCAGTTTGAAGAAAAAGCATTGAAGAAAAAGATTGCTCATGATGTACTTTAGGTTCAGTAAAATGGCAACTGTGTTGGGTGTGTACTGTGGGGATTTTGGTAGGCTACTGGTATGGCTCCTACAAGAAGCTCCTCTGGCTCTAAGTTGGACCCACCTCTGGCCAAGGCCAAGCCAACCAGACTCTGTGATAACTTACTGGAAAAGGGAAAACCTGCTGGGTAGGTTACTTTGTTTTGGAACCTCTTTTGTTTTGGAACCTCTTTTGTTTTGGAGAGAGGTTGGACATGGTAGAGACAACCATGTGGACATGCAAGTCAGTGAGGAAGGAGCAGGGAAGGCATATTGGAAAAGCCATTTCCCTTCGGTCCATGGTGAGATGGCGGGATAAGCCCTTGCAACCTTTAGAGATCAACAGTTGAGAAGAATCCCATGTGTAGCCTGGGGAGGACTCAAAGAAGGCCATGACACTGAGGGAAGCCTGCACTGGAGTAGTCTGTTACTAGAAGGATTGCAGTCCATGGAAGGGACCCATGCTACTTGAAGAGGTTCATGGAGGACTGCCTCTCATGAGAGAGATGTCATGTTGCCACAGGCAAGGACTGTGAGGAGTCACCATGACACTTAATCCCAGTTAGGTGTTAGTCCATGACTTAGTGAAGTTTCTCTGGGTCATTATGTACTTATCTGTCAATGTTTTCTTCAGTATAAGTTTCCTCTCTTACCTTTCTACTATATCATTTAAAAAATTACCATATCCAACCTGCTTTTTTACACATAAAAATATCATGCAAAAATGAAATTATAGTACTAAGCTAAGTAATTTTTAACCATGACTTTTTGCAATAACAGGAATATGGCTAAATAAGTACATTAGAGTCACTTTTTCCAATAAAATTTTAAAAGACATTCCCTAAAAAAGGTGGAACAGAACCAACAGATTCCACAAGAAAACATTTTTGGTGCTTTCACATTGTTAAGTTAGAAGAATAGATGTCAGTTGCCAAAAAAAGAAAAAAAGTCTATTTCAAAAAGAAGGATCACATCACATCAACTATATTGTTCTTAAAAAAAAAAATAATTCCAGCCTGCTTAACTTCCAGAAAGGACTGATGATGGGGAAAAAATGTGTATAACCGCAACTAGAATTTTCCAGTAGCAATGCAGTATTACTTTAAATGCGACTGTGTGGTAAATCAAAGAAATAGCAGAGGAAAAGTATGATCCAGTTCTTAGTGAATCATCAAAACCAGTTGTCTGTAGATAGACGAAACATCAGAAGCCTTATCAGCCAAACAATCTGTCAAAAAAAATAAATTTCTACTCAGAGCACTAAATCCCAGACACTGTTTTCCCTTCTCAAATTAAATGTTCCCTTCCTGATTCGCAAATAAGAGAACATCACCTACTAAACAGGTATTCATTTCATTATTCATGGTTTTTCACTACATTACAGATTGGGGTTTGATATTTTAAAAATGCAGCATTTATTTGTTTCTAGAACATATTGTAATGGGGTTGCAGTGAAATTTTAGATTTATAGGATTCAAATGCCCGGTACTTCTACATATAGTAAAAACCACATATGAAAACTTGAGAATTCCCTGTGTAACTTGAAAATATGCAGCACCTCTCATTTAGAGAGGAGCCAAGGTGTTAGAAGTTGAGATGACTATATACAACTATAAGAAAAAAAAAAAAAAGACACATACCAACAACAAAGAACAACAAAAAAACATTAAAAAAAACCCAAAAACAACAAAAAAATCAGACATACATTTGCACCTCTCTCCTCCTTATCCAAAAGTGCAAGAAATTATAAGGCTAACATTGCATTTATGCAACTTTGATTGCAACACTGCACACGAGTCAAGAAAACTAAAATTACACTTCCCACAGTGATTTTAACTCAGCTACATTTTGTATGCAAAGAAGTTAGAATTACAGTATGTTATTCTGCTTCTTAAATACTACAAATACTTAAGTGGGACTGTGGGAATCATAACTCTAATTCTACCAGCTTGTATGAATTCTAGATCTCAAAGGGACCATTGTATAAAATATCCAAACAACTCTATAATACTAGTTAATAGCAATTTCTTTATTCTGTTTATAAAATCACTACTGCCCCTTTATTGTCTCTGGTTGTTGTAGTAACATATGGAAACAACATTAAGAATGTGAAAATACTACACACTCTGTTCAATCTTGATTTTTTTAAAACTAACTTTCTTTAGATGAAACAGAACTTTTTACTTTTCTGTTTTACATAAGCACAAATGTGACAACACTCCATTGTCATCCATTGGTTAAACACTAACACTATACCAAAGACTTGGAACTCTGCACCCTCCTCTCCACTCGCAGTTAGTAACAGTGATTATCACTGCCCTTCCATTATTCCATTTTCAGTACTACCACAGCTAAGATGAAGAAAGTTTGTGACTAGTCCAGAACACAGATCATTCCATCAGAATGCTAATCCAACTCAGAGAAAATACCTATAATATGCTTTATGTTCTTACCTTGTCTTTCGAAGTATTTTTATTGTATCAAAAAAACTGAAAGAATAGTTTATCGAGACAATTTTTTGACAACAAAACTGGTAATTGTCACCCTTCACTGAGGCAGAAATCAATAGGAAAAGATAAAAAAAAAAATTACTGGCTTAGTTTACAAAGATTAATGAAATCTTCTCTCAGAACTAAGCACAATACCTTTCACTCACCCCATCCCCCACCCAAAAAAAAAAAAGTCTAATCTAAATATCACCTTGTTAAAGATCTGACTAATTGACTGTATCTATTACCTCCAAACCAGCTTGTGAGAATTCTGTATGTCACAAGTTATTTTATTAGTAAATAGAAAGGTGCATGAAATAATGCATATAATAAGCAGTTAGAACCATCTCATGAGGCATTTGGTTTACATATTATACTCAAATATTAACATAGAAATTTCACTTAAGAGTAATTAAGTCGATGCACACCTAGAGCTTAGGATGCCAGCATCAGTTCAGTTGGAAACTTTATCCTGAGAGTTCCCAAAGCTATGCTATAGTCATAACCACAGTCTGCTTTTAAGCTTTTCAAGTCAACAGCACTAATAACCAGCTGTTTCTACTGGAAAAATAAATACTAGCAAGACAGACATCTGTACGGTATAGCTGCCAGATTTACTCAGTGTGTGGCCGCAGGTGTTGACCCTAATGTTGTAGCAGCCCAAGGAGAAAGACAAAAGGAACTGGCATTAAAAGCTGTACTAATAGAAGACATCCGACATTCAAGTTTCACAGAAGTAATTTTAATGGTCAGCTCTTCAAAGCATGACTCACTTTTCTTTTTTGATTTGACTCTGGCTATATCCAGAAGACAACAAGCAGTTACATGAGTTTTTCTACAAAAGGTTATGACACTTTCTTTGCCAGTCTTGAAAACTGTAGTACTTGACTCAAAGAGATATGATAGACTGATACTTTGCAAACCTTAATAACATTTCTACTGCTTAAATACTTCTGTTTGAAGACTGTTCTGAAAGTATTAAAAAAATCAAATCCACTAATGCTCTTGTCAAGAGTATATGATGAGTATGAGTCAGTGTGATACTCCATAAATCAAAAGGCTTTTAAGCAAAACTTATTTTTATAACCTAGCTAATCAAATATTTCTTTGAGTAGCATGTTACACACACAGGGAAAAACATAACTAGATTACTATATTAGCAGAAGTTCTAGAAAGTACTGCAGCCAGGAATTCAATACAAATTATTACAGCAAACTTAAATACCAATGGGAAACAATGCAGTAGCTACTTAAAAACCATCAACAGCAGAAAATAAATTACCTAATGCTGAATTAGCAACAAGAAACTTCTGAAGAGTTTTAAGTCTACAATATTTTGTTTGTCCTGTTAAAACACTGGAAGAACACTGAAAACTTCAATAAAAATGTTTTCTTCTATGTGAGACTTCACACGTAATGAACAATGTCGAATTTTGCAATGGAAGCAATTTCAATTCCATTGTCTAGCATGTAATTACACTATACAGATTTATATTACACAAATTATTCCATATTGAAGTCAGCTAACACTTTGCAGATAATTGTCCAGAGCTACACTAAAAAATGATAACTTATACTGAAGACACATCTACTGTGCATAATGTTTTTCTTTTAATCTGTTCAATGAAATAGATCATTGTAAGGATGAGTGATCCCAGTTATAATAATGTACTTATGCAAGTGGGCTATTAAACCTATATTGTCACTCATGTCAAAAGTCAGGCTCTGATCTAAAGACATTAGAAATTCTTTAAATTCAAAAGGCTTTCAGCAGACTTGCAGACACTTAACAGATTATTTGTTGAACATAAATATACTCTATACAAAACCATCCTGAAAAAAGTGAAGCTACTACAAGAAACAAATTACCTGGAGCATCTTGTAATGATCTTGATTTGAAATCACTCCATCTTTTTTTTTCTTCAAGAAATCCATTTCTAGAATACTATCTTTTTCCAGTAAATGTTCTACTTCCTATAAAGTTGACAAAATAAAATATGTGAAGTTGCAAACATTTGTGAATTGTGAAAATACACATTCAGTTAATCATTCCAATTAATTTTGTTTCTGAAGACTGATATTTGCTATCATAATATACACAGCGGTAAAAGATTATGCAAGAAAACTCTGATTACAACCTTTAAATTGAGACAAAATTTTCAAGTAGTATAAGGTGTTTAAAATCAAAACCATGTCCTGGAAGGCATGTCCTGTGAGAAGCAGCTAAGGTTCCTGGATTTGTCTAGTTTGGAGAAAAGAAGATTGAGAGGTGACCTCATTGCTCTCTGCAGCTACCTGAGGAGGTGAAGCAGAGAGGGAGGTGCTGATCTCTTCTCCCTGGTATCCATTGCCAGGACCCATGAGAATGTTTCAAAGATGGGGAGGTTCAGACTTGACATTAGATGCATTACTTTACTGAGCAGGTGGTCAAACACTGGGAACAGGCTTCCTAGAGAGGTGGTTAATGCTCCAAGTCCATTGCTGTTTAAGAGGCATTTGGACCCTGTCCTTCATAATATGCTTTAACTTTTGGTGAGCCCTGAAGTACTCAGGCAGTTAGACAAAGTGATTGTTTTAGGTCCCTTCCAACTGGAACTATTATATTCCAATTGTCTCCATATTTTTTAATAGCTTGTTCTGTCTTTCTGCATTTGAAAAGCTAAACATTAAATGTACTTTTAGCAAATGGTTTCACTAGAAAGGCAGAAATCCCATTACACACAGCCCTAATGATCTCTACCTATGTCTCCAAAAGGAAAAAAAAAATTAAAATATTCTGTGATCTTGTAGAGAGCAAATCTAAAAGACTGCCCAACATGAACCAACAGAGAGGAAGGAGAATGACACTATTGAGAACAAACTTCAAAATTACTTGCTTTACAAAGAGCTAAAAATGTATATTTTTGCTCAATGCAGCTGTTGTTCCTACAAAGCTCATTCCTACTATACATAAGCTGTTGGCACCCTTTCAGTTGCTCAAGAACAATTATTTCTGCAGCCATGCAGGAAGCCAATATAGAAACAAATGACCTGCCAGATCACTGTACAGCTATTCAAACAAAAGCACAACTGAGAGGGTCATAAGGAGGACAGAAGGAACAGGTCTGCTTAGTTGAGTCCTGCTTTTGGACAAAATAATAAAAATAATTCTTGAGATTCAAAGTCTTTGATTCCACTGTACAGACTGATTGTGCAACACTTCTTCAATTCAGAGCTTAGCTCTCAACCTATCTCCTCTTGCAGTCCTTACTCATGCTTCCCTTCCAGTCCTCCTCTATACACTTAATTCCTAGTAAAGTCAATGCATTCCAGACCTCCTCATCTTTGGCTCTAGGTACCCATCCTTATTTTCATTTTCAGCAAGCCATTTCCTCTTTCCCTAGCCTACCTCGATATTCTTTATACTGTTCCTTGGTGGCTAGCAGATATTAAACTTACTCTCCTATGCCTCAGCAACCTTTCACTTAGATGCATAACTACGGACACAGACCTGCTTTGTACTCTTACCATATTCAGGTTAGAAGGAATATGAAGGATTTAGTTACCAGAGCTCACAGATAGGGGAGAGAGAGAAAGAAAAAGTTATTTTCATAAAGATAGCCAAAGACAGCCTTCAGTGACCACACACTCACAAAACCTGAAGGAATCACCATGCCTTCTAGCAACACAGCTCCATGGTAAGAAAACTATTTTTTTCCTCCCTCCAGGAAAGAATATTTTTTTTCCTGAAAATTTAGAATAATTCAGTTTAAAATAGACAGCAGATACAAAACAAAAAAAAGTATTTTGGCCAATTTCTCTGGATTTGGCTAATTTCTACAAAAAAAAGCACTGCAAATCTCTGCCAGCTCCACCTATATTTAAAAACCTATATAAATGTCAAACATTTTAATTAAAAAAACCTCCTATTCATACCTTTTTAATTTTTAATTTTTCTTCTTCAGCAGTGCAAAACTTGATTTCTAGGTTTGCAACAGCTTGTTGAAGACAGCTCTTTGGTTCATTTGCTCTCTGTGTCTCAGCATCAACCAAAGCAATGGTTGATGTAACTGAAGTCTTGTCTTCAATTGCATTCAAAGAGGCAACTGGAATATCTGCTTGAATCTAATTCATATGAAAAACAAAATGGTAAAAGAAAGGGTAAAAAGAATTTAACATTCCACTCAAGTCAAATTTCATTTCCAGATGACATTACAGAACTGAAGAACTGTAAATACAGAAGTTACTTTTTTGAAACCACACTTATCTGAAATCAGCCATGCACACTCTCATATGTAGGATGTGCTGGTCAAAAAGAAAACTCCAACAACGTGAGAGTAGCTAGTAATTCTAGATGGGTTCACATCAATCCTTCTGATCTAATCAACTGCTTTTCAATAATACTTTAGCAAAAGACTTTCAGAAGAAGGATGGCACAGCTACGTAAGTTTCCAATGAGGTCAAAATACTCAGAGTGAAAACAGAGAGAAATGAAACTGAATCATCCATCTCAAAACTTCAGGCTTACGTGGAAATAAACTCTCCTTGGATTAGTCACTCCATACTTTCACCCAATGTGGCCTGCCATGGAAAGGTAATACAAATTTTCTGTGCTAACTCATCTTGAGGTTAGAGCAACAGAATAAGAGTAATTGGGACATGTCTACAATATTTATTTAATGTGATTTCAGTGAACTATAGAAGTGCAAAAACTGAAGCTGATTCTTCTAGAATACACAACCCAAAACAGATGAAACACCAATAATGACCCCGTATTTTCAGAGAAAGCACAAAAATAAGGTGACGTTTAAAGTATTTTGTGTTATAATTAACAAAAGCGAAAGATTTTTTTTTTCTTTCTTAAACAAGGAACTTCAAAGGAAAAAGCTGATAAATTAATTTCAGCTACCACTTTTTCAACAGCAATTTGAAAGCCAAGAGCACTTGAGATTTGGGGAGGGGGGGGTGAAAGGAACATCTCAATGTGTTTATTAAGACAGGTTTGACTGATCTGATTTAATCCATTCCCTCAACACCTTTTGTTCCAGACATATACTCAAATAACAGATAGACTTCTCAACAAATCTCCCTCCAAGGATTCAAAGGATTCAAAGAAAGAAACAAAAATAGTTAATATCTTGACTGTGCATGGATACATAAGATCTAGTAGACAAAAAAAGCCAGAACGAAAAGTGTAGTTTGTGCTCCAAATTCCCCTTCTGTAAGAAGCAAGGAGAAGCTACATGTGCTAATTCTACTTCTGAGTACTACTCAAGATTAGAGTCTGACACTGACAAGAATTGTGATGTTGGAAGCTAAACTGCTAGGTTTTTTGACATAAAACCTTAAGAGGCTCTGGAGATACAATTATAGAAGAATACCATTCCCTTAACATCCTCCTCTATACAGATGTAAGGATATTACATAATATTTTTATGCCCATCATTTTCCTTCAGTTTTATCCAAAAGTGCGAAGTCTGATCTCCATTTCAAAATAATGCTAAAGGACCTCCTCTCTACTCCCTTTCTTCCTTTAGTAACACTTGTTAATGCTGTATTCTTTAGTTTGCATTATTTCCGGCAGTAAAAGGAGAATTTATGGTCTGTCAGTAGCTGAACAGAACACGATGAGAAAAAAATGAAACACGGCCTACAGCTGGAATTTGCACACATAATTAATCAGAAGTAACAAACTGTATTTCTTATTTTTAGTAAGATTAACTAACCAAATGACTCTTTAGTTTGAAAAAATATACCTAAGCCTTCAAATTTTGGAATTTCCAAAGAGCTCTTTCCAGAGAACACACAAGCTAAGAAGTTGTTGGCCTAGATCAAACAAGAAGACCAAGAAACCAAGTGCTGAAAATGGGAGGGTCACAAACTAGCCCAAAATATTTATTAGTTCAGGGAACAAGAGCACTTTCTCATTAAAATACATATGCATCCTGAAATAAGGAACCTTACCATCAAATAAACTTTTTAATATAGGTGTCACTGCAATCAATGGCAATAAAAATTCACTGAGGAGGGCAAATCCATTTAATTCTCATCCACAGAAATCTAGCATTCTTTTACTAATCTCCAGGCAGAAATACTTCAAAAAGAAGCTAAAATCAGTTCTCAGCAATATTGCAGGCACAAGAAAAGATCAAGATCATGCAACTAAGACTGTGTCAGATCATAAACTACTTTTAAAATAGGTTTTTATATAACATCTAATGGGGAAAAAATAAAAGTAAAACATAATAAAAAATAAAACTAAAATTAATGTAATTGCAAGTAAGTAAAGATTAAACATTGATTCTCTAATCCTAAAATAACTTAAGAAAATATACACATATGACATATGACAAATATGTACCGCTTTGACAGTAACAAATTTTTTTAGAGAAACTTCCTGTTACTGTTTTCTGCTTTTGTGCCTGGCACCATCAGCATGCCTTCAACTTCTAATATGGCTCCAACACACTCATCTCTTGCAGCCCATACCCAAGTAGTATGATGTCTCTCAGTTATAGGATTTAAACATAATGTAAAAATTATTTTCCTTTGAAGTCTGTATCACAGAAATCCAAGGACCTTTTGCTCTTAAAAGGCAATTAAATCTAAATTTGCACAGAATAGATACAATGCTAAGATACTTAATACATCAAGTTCCCATAGAGAAATTGTGGTTTTACCTTTTCTTCAATTACAGCCAAGTTCATAACATTGCTGGATGTTTGAATATCTGTTGCCACATTATCACTTGATAAACTGCATGATTCAGAAGGAACCAGGCAGGAAGAATGCACAGAGTGCTCCAGAAGAACATCAGGAGACATATGGATTTCAGATACTAATGCAAGAAATAAAAACAGAAAATAAGCACACAATATGAATAAGCATTCAAAAATTACACCCAGAAAAACCCATCACACTAACAACTACAGTCATACTAATGTAAAGTTACATACCTCTTATAATCTAATTGCATTGAAGAATAATTCCATACAAAATTCCTGTATTTTTTTAGTACTATCAAATTAAGTACATTCAAAATTTCTAGTCATACTAAATTTAGGCTTTTAAATCACACAGAGGTTTCACAAGACAACTGCAATCAAAACCAGAAAACTTTACTCTCTTTACATTCACATAACCTTGCGACTTCAGCATTATCTTCAATCAGTTTAAGTCAACTGCAGAAACCATACATACAATTTCCAAATTTTTATAAATTTTAAAGGTAAAAAATTCTTCAGCTCTCAGAAGATATCTACAGTTTACCAAGACACACGATAAAAGTAATTCTATGTTTCATAAGAGATCAAAAGATATTAATGTAAGTAACTCTCTAGATAATAAAACTTAAATGCAATTAATACCGGAGTGAGAGCTCTTCCATAGCAATTTCCATAAAAATCCTGAACAGTGGATCATGATTATTAACCCAAAACAACAAAAACTTGAGCGCTTTTACAAAAGATTCAGGCAAACTAAAAACCAAAGGAGAAGAGAAAGCTTTGCATCCATTTTTAATTTAACAGCAAAGTCCTGCAAACTTTGAACATATTCCTCAAAATAAAATTGCTGATCCATGAACCCACTGGATGGTTCTTCCAGCTCCTGCTGTCTTTTTCTGTAACTTTTGGGGGTTGTTCCTTCCTGTACTTGAGTCCTTACATTTATGCATCTTTAAACATGTGTGTGTATATACCTATGTGATACACATATTCCATCACCTCACCCTGCTGCTCTGGTTTTCCTAAAAAGTACTTGGCTAAGTTGCTGAGCTGCTGTTGCTTTTTAAATTTCTGAAACATCACCTTGGTTTCCTCACCCAGCATTATCAGTTATTAGTGGTTTATTAATATTTCTTTCTCTTGCTGGAATGCTGCATGTCATAGAATCACAGAATGGTAGAGGTTGGAAGGGACTTCCGGAAATTATGTAGTCCAACCTCCCTGACAAAGCAGGATCACCTAGGGCAGGCTACACAGTGATACACAAGCCCCGGTGATGTCACAGCAGGCAGAACACTGGTGGTGGCCCATCCCACAAAGCAGCTGGTGACACAGCCAGCCCCATATGGGCACACACAGAGACCTGTGCCAGGTAGAAGAGGACATGCTGGCTCTTCCTTTCTCCTTTGTGGCTTCTCCTCTGCATCACACCAAGACACCCAGAGAAGGATGAAAACAGACCCACAGCACACTCCTATCCTATCTGTCCAGAGAAAAGTATCCTGCTTGCAGCCCATCACAGTCAATCAGGGAGCTCGATGCTCCTCACAACCATGGGCAGAGGAGCTCCCCACGCTTTTACCCTAGAAACCTGTGGGCCAGGTCCCACAGGAGCTCCTGGAGCCATGACTACTGATGCAGTGTCCAGAACACTGGTGGTGGCCAATGTCACCAGGGGGTGGCTGGCATGGATGGCATAGGAGGGATGTCTCTGAAACATCAAGGAGACATGGGATGTCTTGGCCTTGGCAGGAGGCTAGGACAGCCTCAGGCAGGGAGACAGGGGAGGGATGAGGGGATGGAAGGTGACTGCTTTGGCTGTCCATTCTCCCTTCTGCAGCCCTGCACCCAGAAAGAACATGACCAAAGCATCCATTACTCTGCCATAAAGCACCACACCATTCTACAGGAACATGAACCCAAGGATAGGAATGACAAACACAGTTCCAGTCTGTACTGTGTTCTGGACATGCAGGCAGCAGGAAGCTCCATTCAGCCATAAACAAAGCGATCTGTCCACCACCCACCATCTCCAAACCCCACCCACCCGCCATCTCCAAACCCCCACATGCAGTTCAAAGCAATCCACAGCCATAAACAAAGGGACTTCTACAGCACCCTCTATCTCCACACCCCGTCGTGATCCATTGTGGACCTCCAAACCTTTCACCATCTCCATATACCATCATGGACCTACAGGCAGCAGGAAGCTCCCCACAGCTATAAACAAAAAGGGACCTCTACACCACATTCCATCTTCAAACCCTGTCAGGGACCGACAGGCAGGTGGAAGCTTCCCTCAACCAAACACCAGGGGATCTCTCCACTATCTCCAAACATCACCCACCCTCCAGCTCCAAACACCATCATGGACCTACATGCAACTGGAAGTTCCCCTCAGAGAGAGACAGAGGGATCTTTCCACCACTGAAAAATGCCACCCAGCCTCCATGTCTAAACCCATCATGAACCTACATGCAGATGGAAACTCCCCACAGCCATAAACAGAGGGAGCTCCACACCACTTTCCATCTTCACACACCACTGTGATCCACTGTGAATATCCACACCTTTCACCTTTTCCATACACCACCATGGACCTATAGGAAGCTGCAAGCAACCCACACCCTCCATCTCCACCACTCATAGTCCTACAGGCAGCTGGAAGCTCATCCTCATCACAGACAATGGCAGCACCACACCTCCAGCCACCTCTGCACCCATACCCCGTCTACACACAACTGGAAGCTCCCAACAGCTAAGGACAAATGGATCCCCAAAAGCCAGATGTACAGGCCTGTAGACAAGGCACAGCTTTTATATTGGACTAGTATAGTACAACAATAAATAAAAAAAATTAAAGAAATAAAAAACAAACACAAAACCCAAATCCTACACAACTGCTTATTTACAGTCATTTTCACACATCTTTTTAAATAACCTGGATTAAAACTTATTGCAGCAATGTATTATAGCTCACTGCTGAGGAAGGAGGGAGTGGAGCACCTCCCTTATGATGAAAGGCTGAGGGAGCTGAGTTTTTTTAGGTTGAAGAAGAGGAGACTGAGGGGTGATCTCATTAATGTTTATAAATACATAAAGGGTGAGTGTCAGGAGGATGGAGCCAGGCTCTTCTCTGTTACGTCCAATGACAGGACAAGGAGCAATGGGTGCAAGCTGGAGCATAAGAGGTTCCACAGAAACCTAAGGAAAACCTTTTTCACGGTGAGGGTGACAGAGCTCTGGAACAGGCTGCCCAGAGCGGTTGTGGAGTCTCCTTCTCTGGAGAGATTTAAAACCCGCCTGGACACATTCCTATGTCACCTGCTATACACGGTCCTACTCTGGCAGGGGGGTTGGATTAGATGATCTTTCAAGGTGCCTTCCAACTAACCATCTGTGATTCTGTGAGGCAATTTGTACCTTCCCAGACTGTTGCCACTAATGTGCTGGCCCCTTGTTTGCATCAGCAAATAAAGCTATGCAGCTGCAGCAAGTCTGATCAATAATCAATACACTCCTTCCCCTCACCATACTGGATCTGTTCCCTGAACAATGGCATTCATATTGTGCCAGCTCAGGTACAAGTGAGGGGGAAGTATAGCAATGAGGAAGGTGGGACTACCTTCTTTCTGCAATTCTTCCATTACATTATGATGCACAATAAAAACCATTTCTCAGAACATTTTAAAATCATTAAACAACCCAAATGTATATAAACCAGCAGTTTAAAACATAGAAATCCTACAACACACAGAGTCCTTACATTTATCATCTCAGAGGTACCTAACACAGGGAAGTTCCAAATTACAGAAAACAAGTCTTAATGCTCAAGTCTTATTTCTGGTATCTGAAAGTTAAGGGTTCAAGCAGCATGTACTCAATTATATTTATATCAAAAGTAATATGCCCAAGAAGGCTGAAATAAGATCGATATATGAGGTATTGCCAGAACTGTATTAAAAAAAAAATAAATCTTATTTCTAAACCCTTCACAATATTAAGAACATTCTATCATATGTTTGTATCTAAGAACTAAGAAAACCATGCAGTTTGTTAGCAGAAGTAAAGACTAACAACAGCCTGCAATCTTTCTCATGTAAGAAAAATTCTCTATCTTTAGCCCAGTAATGAAGCTCAAACAATTACTAAAATCACCAGGAAACCAGAAATTCTGGAAACAAAACCAAGTGACCTAACATCAACTGTTAGCAGTCAATATGAATCCTATACTTCATGCTGAGCTTCCGAATGAAGACATTAGATATAAAATACACCACTAAAAAATAAACGCAAGTAATATTTACCATTTGGATGTTATTTATATCCAGCAATTAAGAGATGTTATGTCCGCAGGGCTCTGAGCAAAAGATAACTCTTGACATAATTTTGTAGAACATTGCAAACTAACTGTGGCACAGTTTCCCCACGGGTAGGTTTCAGCTGTTAAAAATAAAGAACCCAAGAAACAAATCCTATGTTTCTATCCTCAACTACCCAATGTGTTCAATGATACAACTCAATGACCTTTTAAATTATACTGTATACACAGTAAACTGCATCAGTGAGCATTTTCAGCTAAAAGTACCATTCAGATAGAAAGTTTAAGACTGGTTTTGTGTGTCCAAATTTCAGAGATCTGCTTAAATCCCAGCCCCCACATACAGTTGCTCAAGCACAACTGTAAGAGACAGGCAGCTATTATAGAAGGCAGGAATTTCTGTCAACTATAACGTCAGAGCTAGAATGCAGGCATCTACAGAGAGTGTAATGCTGAATAAAGCATCTTAGGGAAAAATAAACTGAAAATTACTATTTACAAACATAAACCAGTTCGCTTTTGCCAATACATGGCAAACTAGCACACAGGAGAGCAAGTCAAA
The DNA here is from genome assembly GCA_024336885.1 of Actenoides hombroni. Lineage (NCBI taxonomy): Eukaryota > Metazoa > Chordata > Aves > Coraciiformes > Alcedinidae > Actenoides > Actenoides hombroni. The sequence goes on along the minus strand of WUAM01000335.1, from coordinate 1,107,663 downwards.
TGCATTTTAAAATGTGTAACAAACATACAATAAAATTAATCTATCACTGTCAGTGGAAAAACAATTTATGAAAGAAAACAGAACCTGTTAAAAAAAACAAACAACTTCTTTGCCAGCAACACAAAAAGCAACAATTAGTACGTTTAATTCAAAATACATAAAATATTTTCTGTACTTACACTTGGTGTACTTACAGCTTGGTGTAAATGGATAACTATTAGAAAGGGTTACATTGTTTAAAGAATGAGGGGAATCATTAACAGATATTAATTGACACTGAATATGTCCATAATAAATATTATAAGAGTCTCAGATGGCATGCACAGCATTCTGCAAAACTGTAGGAGTTTTAGTAGCTTCCATGGCAATTTTCCCTTTTTTTTATTTCCATAGCAAATTTCCCATTTTTTCCCTTTCCAAACCCAACAATTTTAATCACTGTATTTGCAAATCACCAATTCACCAGAGTAAGGTGCATTTCCACATCCATTTGGGAATTTGAATTGGGATCAATAGATAAATGTCTACATAATGCCAAAGTTGATAGCAACTTCTCTGTTGACTTCAATGAGCATGAATGTCCTCCTACCAATGCTTGGCTGCTTCTCTACACACACCATTTTACAGCGTTACATGAACATATAGAGGAAGAAAAAACACTCTAATGTATTTTCAAGATGATTTCTTACAGTTCACAACAGAAAGTGCTTCCTTGTGCTTTATTCTTCAAAAGCCAAACTATTCTAGAAAATAGGTAATTACACATACTATTCCAACATCTCAAATCTAAGGCCATACAGAAATTTAATTTCCTAACTTCTTATTTAAGTACAACTTATCTAGAGCTACCAAACATTTACAACACTGAAACTGTTTAGCTGAACCGCAGAAAGAAATCTTTCAGTATTCCATGACTACACAACATAAGGAAACTGATGACACATTCCTATCAGATTTGGTTTTTTCTTTTAAAAGAACTGGTTTCCAGAAAACTGCCAAAATATTCAGTCAATATGGCTATTTTTTAAAGCAGTCTGGCAACTGTAAGGAAAAGACAGAGGAGGTGGTATGTAATCTAATAAACTCAGATTGCACTTTCAACCCATTCCTAGATGGGAATTCTGTCTTCTGTCTTAATCTCACTGAAAAAGCATCTTACACCTTGTTTTGATTTGTCTTTTTTTTTTTTAAATTAAAAAACCCAAATAAAACCACAACCAAAAAAAACCAAAACCAAAAAAACCACCAAAAAAAAGCACAAAAAAACCCAACCAACCAAAACAAAAATAAAATTAAAAAAACCAAACTTGTTTTACTTAAACCAATCCACCACAAATGGATTCATGAGGCTCCATCTCTGCTAAAACAGTCCTCCTTTGGTGAAGGTCTGCTTGTTTTTTCCATCTGCTCCATTATGTGGCCTCCTTCTGATGTCCACAGAAGAATTCCTTATAAAATGAAACACTGATATAGCATGTACAGACCCAGATCCTGTTCCTATTATTCACTATAAGCAACAGACATACTATTCACATCCTTAGAAAAGCAGAGGTAACACCAGAATCTGTTGGCATGCAAGCACAGTGCTAAATTTCAAGATCCTCCTTCAGGCAGGTACACAACCTGACACCTACAGAAATGCAAGAAAGCTGACAGTTTGTACATCTATTTTTGGAAAGAAAAAAAATAAAATAAAAAAACAAACCCACAACCCTACACTGACATCCCTCTTAAAACCTTATATTTATTAAGTTGGATAACAATGTGCTCCTACTATGAAGCATCTAAAAAATAAATAAAACAAAACTGATTTAAAAATTACTTCTTTCATTGAAGTATCTTGCTTGTCAGTTGCAAGAACCATTCTAGAGTCTAAAATACTTGAGAGTTACTTTTTTAAGAAAGTATCAAGATACTGCCACTAACATCTCTGAAATCAACACCACCACATTCAGATAGATTTGGCCACTGTATTAAAAAATAGCTTGGTTTAAATATTAATGTTCAATAAATAATTTTATTTGAGAACAGCATAACTTACTTGGTTTTTTTCCCCACAAAGAAGTTAGTTTATGAATTCAAAGAGCAAAACCCCCGGAAAATAATAAACCAAGAAAACATCATGAGTTTTATAGTCAGCCATAATAATTAATAAAGTCAGGCTCTTTGGATCTCTTCTGGAAACTAGGCAGACTAGTGATAAGACATGACAAAGCTCCGTAATTTATTTTAGAGTTCTTAAAAACCTAAATTTTTTGTTTCAGTTCTGAACTGTATTTAAGCATGAGGCTTAAATATACAACTTAGTATTCTATTACCCTTCTTAGAGAGATCTCATCTTTTAAAAGAGCAACTTTTTATTCCCAACATGTTTTGTTGTGGGTTTTTTTAAATAAATTTTTTCAACTTTACAAATACATTTACTGAATCCAAGCTAAGAAAACACTGATGTTTGAGCAGTTCCCACACATCTCTTTGAAGACCAGACATTGGGCATACAGTAGTGATTCTTTTTAGTACTCCCTCATGTTAAAGCTGGGAAGAAAAACAGAGATCTATCACATATATAATGACACTAAGTAACAAGTACTTTTTTCTGCATCACTTAAGAATAGACTCAATACAATAGGTGGTTCTTCAGACTTTGCTGAGTAGTAGCAACGTCAGCTAAGTAACAGGATTGCACAAATGCACATTTATCTTTCAGTACTTGCTCACTCACATTCATAATGCACATTTTCTCACAGATCTAAGGTCTTCAGAGCAGCCCTACTTTCTATTCCCATGTTTACAGAGCACCCAGTATGATGGGTTCTAATTCAAACTTGCAACCATGTAAGGTAAAAAAATAAGTAAATTTCCCACTTCTACTATTTCAAATAAAACCAGTGTTTTCCTATTAGATGACAGTGTTAGAGAAGCCTAACAGAAAGAGGTACACGCTCTCTGTTAATTTTCCTGGTGGAAAGGGAACAAACAGTATAATATTTCTGCTGTACAAACTTATTTTTCTCCCTTTCTGAACCAGCAACCATAATTAATAAACATTTTCTGATTTGAAGTACTGCATAGAAGACTATTTGCACATAGCAATTTTATCATAGTGTAAATGTATTGGAAAAGGGAAATCAATGTTCAAAAGATATCAAGAAGTCCAAGACAAATTTTCAGGGTGAAATTGCTCACTGTGATTAACACTAGGGCCTTAGAAATAATTCCTGATTTCTTCTTGCACACTGAGAAACACTGCAACAATTTTCACAGGTTTGTTTTATAAATTCTTATATCTTACAAACATCAGATATGCAGGAAATTGTTGAGTAACATACTTGTCCTCCATAAAGTTCACCAAAGCTTGGGTGTATATAATGGTATCACACTCCAAATTTATCAAAATCATCTCAATAGTACCATAATATATTTGAATTTCTGATATTTTTCAGAAAATTGACTGACAAATTTCTAGCGTAAGACAAGAACGCCTTACATATAAATAACACAAGGCAGAAAATTCAGTTATTTCTGTCACTAAAACCATTAGCTTAGAAGAAGTCAAGGCCTACCAAGCATTTTGATCCATGCTATTAAAATCCTGCCTCTTACAATAAGTTAATTTATTCACAGCAACACTAGTATGAAAAAGTCACATACAGATGTTACAGTAATAAACTACTCTGAAGCAAGGGGCTTTCTTTTAATTTTCAAATACTTAAATGTCTTGGTATAATCTACCCTAAGACTTGTGTGTAACTTACAAATTATATAAAAAACTTCCAGGTTACTTACAAATCATTTAAATTCTACACACTTTGTTAGATTTAAATTAGGCTTCAGGAGACGTCACACAGCTATATTGGATTTAAACACACTCAAATATGCTAATGAATTCAAGCAGTATTTTTAAATAAGAGCCTAAATGATAAGATAAATAATAGTTATTTGGAAAAACAGTTTCTGTATTATTTGTTTTCATTTATTTCAATGACAAATAAAACTGTAATGGATGAAAGCCAATAGTGCCCGAAATAAATAAATAAAAACACTTGAACGTGATTTATGGAGACCCCATGTTAAGACAAAACCCTGTCTTATTTTTAAAACTGTAATTATTTAGCATAATTTATTATGTTGTGATGAATAAAAGGCAGAATTCTTTAATTGTTGACCAAAGAATAAAATGTGGGTTGGTTTGTTTTTTTTCTCCTAATGATGCTCAAGTAATGCTTCCTTTTGTGAAAGTAGTGAAATCTAAACTAAATTCCCACAACAAAATCAATTGCTAATGAGTAACACTCGCTTAATCTTTTAGTTCTACTGATGTTGTACATTTTAAAATCCAGACAGGCATCAGGCATTTGTATAAATTAATAAAAGTAGTTCCATAATGTTACAGCTTCTGCTTGAGATAAAGGATGTGTAATACATTTTCTAACTTTAAAACTGCTGAAGTAAAAAGGAACATTCCTACCATCCCCACTCCCTCAAAAAAAAAACTTTATCACAGTCAAAGAAATCTAATGAAGAAAGCAACATGTTCAAGTCCTATTTTCATCTTCACTTTTTGTATGCTTTCCCATCATTTGCAGCAGATCTTCCATACTCAAAAGTAAGAATATCCTACAAGTCAAGAAGCTCCGTTACTGCTTAACATGAGATGCCAATCAGCCTTTGAACTAGATAAACTGTATTTCTCTTTCAATCCTCAAGAAAGTTTAAATCTAAGAACTGAAGCTTCCCAAAATAATTACTCAGGAACATTCTTATGATAGGTTTTGACTGGTGCTTATTCTTTTTTCTGGTGTATATACAACCCATCTGTGTACCATTATTTATAGTGAATGCAGATGGACAGCAACACATTACTAAGAACTTTTATAGTGATTTTATCAATACCTGTAGGAAATGCTGCCCAAGCAATAGCAGGAGATGTAGTCTGCTTTTCACCATTTCCAAATTCATAACTCTCTGCTGCCTAGAAACAACAAAAAAAAAATTGTTACATGCTTTACAAAAATGCTATAAATTCCTATAAAAATAGTTGAAAACAGTTAAATTTCAAAATTAAGTTATCCAAATAGCATACCTCAAATCCTCCAAAGTCATCATCATCCATCTTTCAACTGGTACTGGAATGTAGCAGAAATCTTGATATGAAAACAAAAACAAAACCACTAAATTGTTGACTCTCCTTTGGTCATAAAATAGAAATAAAAGTTTTGTATAACCAAAAGTACTGTGTTAGTTTTAAAGGACAGACTCAAGTAGAACAAGTCTCCGTGGTCAAAGCCTAAAAGCTCAGCAGTATGAAGTAACACAATGCTCTACACTATAGGAATATATCTATATTTCATGGGCCAGTCTAGTAAGAGAAATGTGCTGATTTTATGATCAGCTAGGAGTCAAATGACAAAATGACTCATGTATTTCAGCTACGTGGCAGGTGAGACCTTCACTTATAGACAAACGCTACCTAGCTCATCTATGTGCTCTTCATAACTTCATCATGTTCTCTTTTAGAAATGAGTATTCAGACTTTCATCCAAGTACTCATCTCCACAATTTACCTGAAGTCTTCCTAATTTACAAATTCCACAGAAGATCAAGGGACCTAAATAAGAACTTGTTGACCTAGAGTATGCAAGGGCTAGAAGTGTGAGATCTCTCTGAAGAAGCACATTTTTGTTAAGAAAAAAGACAAAAAAAATTGGATATTTTACCATGGAATTTTAGTATCTTCAAGGGAAAAGATAAACACTGCCCAGCAACATTGTCAAACATCTTTTGAAAGCAAGAATGTAGAAAAAGCTTTCCAAGATAGGAACAAAGAGAAGGCATTTTAAAAGCTGTATCTATTGCTCTCAATATAGCAGTCAAGTCCCAAGTACCTCAACAAATAATACTGAAAACAGAAAACAACCTACCCTGGATATAATTTTTAAAAAAAAAAAAAAGTGTCATCCAAGAGGTAGGATTTCTGACCTTCATATTCCAAAATATGAATTTTCTTCATTAGTAATGAAGACAATACAATTTAATTCAATCACAATCATGTATTTCCTAGTCTTGTGTTTATGATTTAAAATGTAAAAATATTTTTCATTTTTAAGTTCCTTTTCCAAATCAGTACTGTGATTAAATCAAAAAAGTTTTCCTTCTTTTCCCATATCTTCTTAGCTGTCTGGCAACATCAGCACAAACTGCAACTTAGAAAAAGACTGTAGTGAATTTCTTGAAATTTTCTGCTACCACAGAGGTCCTTCCCTAGGTTTCATAGAGGGGCTGATTTAGACTTTACAAAATGATAGGCATTTTTGAGTTGTAGCCCTGAATTCTGTGGCATTTTAATATATTTATAGTTAAATTGCAGTTCCTTTCACAAAAATGCAGGATAAGTCACTTAACTAATGAAAGTAACTCAAGATATACATGGCTGTTCAAATAAGGGTATTATACATATTATATAAAAAAAAAATACATCATTCTGATATGTGAATTAAGGATGATCCAAAACACCTTTAGGGTCTTTATAGAATGTCAAAATGTTTGTAAAGTCGATTGATTTCAGTTAAAATAGACTATAGGCTGAGAAAAACTTTTAATACTGTGAAAGCACAAGCTCAGAAACACAAGAATTTGAAGGGTTTGGAGGAAATCTCCCAAGTATTAAAATGTCAGAAAGGGACACTTACAGTTTATATCCACTGCTGAAAACCAAAACAGACTTACATTCAAAGAAACATCTTTCAAAGTTCAACAAATTAATTCCAAGGTTCTTATTGATGAACTTGATTAAATCACCACTAAGCAGACAGATTTCATTGAATTATTGTCCAATATTCATATGTGGTATACCAACTAAATATCTTCCCAGAAATTATAAGAGGTTTTGTTGGGTTTGTGCTGTTTTACTTTTTAAGAGAGAAAGAAGTTAATTGGATATTTTTCCCATCAAAGTTAGCCTTAACCAACCAAACATTCATGCATTCCAGTAACATTCAGAGCATTAATACATAACTCAAAAAAATAACACATGCACATACAAATTATAGCAATGCAAGTTGTACAGAGAGAACACCATTGCTGAAGCAGCAGTGCACAAATAATTGAGAAAGTCAACGTATTCATGCTACACACTATTTAAATGCCATCCAAAACAGACTGATGATTTATATAGGTACTGCAAAATGCAGCATTCCAGCAGCAATCAGAGCAGTCAGTTGGAGAAAGAGAGGCTTTAGAAAGGCAAATGGGATTATATCTATACACTACAGTCACATCAATAGGTCCTACAGGTTATACCCAAAGTTACTTCAAAGGACCACAGTAACTACTTCGAAACCCCACGGGAGATTTTTTCCCCAAAGAGTAAAGAGACATTAGCCTGTTCTGAGACAAGGGGAATACATCTCAATCAGAAGAAATACAATCCATACTCAACTCTGTGTTTTAAAAAGACAAAGTGGAACAAGTTCAAAGGAGCACAAAAGAAATTAAGGTAATTTTGCAAAGGTACGCTAAAATGGAGAGGCGTTTAAAAAAATAATTAAGACAAAAATATTGATAATAATGAAAAATAATGTTCTAAGAAGTGATTAACTACTTTCAATTATCATCAAATGCAGTATTGACATAAGGCAGTAGAGAAGCCTCTGTAGGTAAAATGTGTGTTAAATACTGTTGAGGATTTCCCAGAAGGCAACATAAACTTTCTTGAGGGTTTATAAGAACCTATGTATACATAAAACAGAAGTAATTTTTGATAGAGAAAAAGGATGTAGGGCAGAAGAAAAAAAAGGGAATCAACCTGTTATTGAATCCATCAGCTTTGTTATTACATTTCTTATAGAGTTCTCATAAGCCTGGAATGATCACAAGACTATTTTGACCTAAGATTACCTTACTCCACAAATTTTAACACAGCCATGAAATGTCTGTCTATAACAGCATGATTAATGTACAAATTATTCCACACATGATTTAAATGGAATAAGAGAGAAACAGACTCCAAGCAAGTCTCAGTAGTATCAATGGTATTTTCATGCCCAACTGCTAATCCTCCAATTTCCAGTTCTTCAGAGATCCCACAGGAATTCTAGACTAAGTGATTCGTAAGCAGCTAAGAAGGATTGCTTGTTATTTGCCTGTGTACAATACATACTAATACATGTACACGCACCTCTGTTTTCAAAACAAAGCTAAGTTTTTAGTCCATGAAAAAGAAACCCTGATTTGTTTTCATGCCTTGTTTGCTAAAGTAAAAAAAAAAAAAAAAAAAAATCAGAATGAAACTGGCAAATTTAGTATATATCACATGTAAGTAGGAAGCAAATTAGGATGGAAAGCACAGATTAAGTCCTGAGAGATGCTGACACAGGGCACTTCAAAAACCCAAAGGCTGAGGTGTTTGTTCTTTTCAAAGAGTGTTAGTTGCAAGAGCTCTAATTCAGAGACGTCTTTTCAAAAGGATGTTTTGTCTTGCGAGAAGATGGGAACAGGGCAACACCAATGTTTTAAGAACTGTTTAGAAAAAAACCTTAAGTCTATTTTCAGCTAGGAGTCTTTCATATCCCTCAAGATGTACACACACATTTAACCCCAAAAGAAGCTTGAACAACTGAATAGACAACAATGCTGAAAATATGATCAAATATACAATTTCTCAATTCCACTCCTTATTTTGGTCATGGAAATGCATTTCTGGGATAAAGAAACAGCAGAATTAGTCTAACACCTCACACAGAACTGCAATAATTCTGGAAGGAGTACTTTTCAATCAATCACCCATCCAAAATTAATAATCAGCCTTTTCTTTCCTCACAGACTAGAATTTGTTATTTGTGGCACCAGAACAGGAAAGAATACATTAAGTGCTGACAATCTGCAGAATGATTTAAAAAATAATAAAAAAACCCAAAACAACCCACACAGTCTTACCATGACTAAATGTGGTCTCTTAAAATATGCCTGATAATGTAATTAAGTAACTGTAAAATTGGGAAAAAAGAAGGCAACCTCAAAATTACAGTTTCATAGAAATTATGGTTGGAAAAGACACAACAGGTCATCCAGCCCAGGCCATTTCCAAAACATTACAGTTCTCAAGACAGTCATGTCTTAAAAGGCTTGAAAAAGCTTTCCAGTCACACTCCTGTGAAAAGAGGGAAACTTTTCGTGGATCGCAAATATGTAAACCACTGCATTTTCAGTAGATTTTATCAGTAAGTTTGTATTCATCAATTCACACAATAATTTAGGCCAGAATTCAGACCAGCAGGTCACCCAGTCTAAGCTACTGCTCAAATCAGAGTCAACACCGCATTCAGATCAGGTTGCTCAAGACTTCCTGCTCTATGACTGATAACAATGCACAATGAATACATTCAAACACAGATAGCTGTGAACATGAGATGCTTGCAAGCTTCCCCACATAAAATGCAGTCACCAAAGCCTGAACATCAACTTAACACAGGTCGTGAAAACTTTGTGAAATGTACTTACCTAACAGACACAGCGAAATCACGGTTGTATATAAAGGAAGATCAGGAGCCATTCACAAAGAATAAGACAGAAAAATATAAGCTGGGAAAAAAAGTCCCTCTTCCCCATTACAAATGTTAGGAGGAGAAGTAATGTTGTAATTCCACCAGAAATCCTGGTATTCTTCTTATACAAAAGGCAAAACTGGTAGAGAGAACAAAATGAACTAAGGATTCTTCTGTCACTTAAAAGCCTATGTCTGGTTAAGTAAGAATTCAAATTAATCAAGTCCTGATCTATTATTTGAGAAATCAAATATAAATTTGTCTCAGTAATAACGACCACTAATTTTGCCAGGTACACTGAACTGGACAATATATTACCTGGCCTGCAATTCTGAGTAAGTGGCTAACTTATTGCAGATTTTGTACATTTTAAAGGAACAACATACAGAGCACACTGCTGTTTGTTTTGTTAGAACAGTATTTGTGGAGCTGGCTGAGGGTGGGGCTGCTGCATTTTTATTTCTGGCAAACACTGTGGTGGTTAACCCCTACCTACATCAATGTTATCAGTTTTACTTACATGTTTATGCTTACTAAATGACTCATTCAATGTGTTCGATCTAAGACAGGCTTATTAGCTCTTTCTTCACCAGACATAATATAGACCACATTATTTGAAGAATAAATCTTTGGCTGAAACTGCAGGCTCCAAAGTCCCTCTCCAAATTAAGTATGAGATTAAAAAAACCTCAAAACAATAAAACAATAATAATAAAAAACATAGTTGTAGTTTAAAACACATATATACAGGCAACAGCTTTGTGATAAACAGCAGAACAGATGGTAAATTTCTGTATCACAAAGTTCTAACAAGCTCACACACACTTTTCCTCATGGCTCTCTTGCCAAATAAGCAACTCTTAGCAATTTTAAAACAGGACAAACTTTCTTCTTTTTACCCAGCCGATGCAAACATTTCTCCTGATCTATACCAATTACAACTGCAGGATAAGCATGTGCTATCTTAACAACTTACAGTAGCTGCTTAGTCATTAATTGGCAATTTTTGATTAGAGAATACACACATCCCAAGGAACACATAGCCCAAGAAAGACCAGGATATGAATGCACAGCCTAATGGAAACTAAAATAAATGTATACTATCTGCAAATTTTCTAAAATAAATAAAACTTAATTTCTTACTTCACTCCTGCTTGAGATCTCGGCACTAAAAGTAATCTGTTTAACAACACTCAGACAATAAACAAAGGAATACTTTTCATTTATTATGGCCAAGAATTCAGTGGCATGACAAACAATATAAACATTACCAAAGACCACTGTAGAAACAAAAATTAAACAATAACTACTGGCAGATAGTTTTAAAATTTAATTTAAAATTTCTTCTAGAATATGTCAGGTATTAATTTCTTCAAATGACAGCTATAACTAGGTACTGAAATGTAGCTGGTGTTTCATTTTTTTCCTCCAAAAAGAACGAAACAATGTGATGATTCTCAATCCTTCAAATCAATGGAGAGTTCAGTCCTTTTAGAGCTTTATTTTTTTAACGTCCAATACTGTAGTAGATTTCATAGTAATACCATGTTTGCAATGAAAAGCTTCTGCAACTTTTTTTTTTTTTTGCTTATTAAAGAAGCTGACTATACAGTAAAATTGAATGGAATTTTCTACAAAGATAGTATGATCCATGTGGTTAATACTCAGTGATGGTTATCTAATGATTAGAGTTCACTGCCTTGCTACCTAAAAACAGCATTCTGTATTGGTTTTAACAGCTCCTCCTAAATTTTGCATTAAATTTATCATCTGCATCTAACAAGGAAAGCATACAATTGAGCAGAGGCTAAAATCAAAAGATGAGGATATGAGACCAGAGGGAAATTCAGGACTAAAAAAAATGAGACCACATTAGTAATAACAATAAATATGATTTTAAAAAATAATCTTGGAAAGTTAACTACTTTGGATATTTCAAATGATATTCCATACCTACCTTGATGAGCAAGTTTGAAATAATGCTACTTACATGTAACAGTGCTGTATATTAAAAAAAAAAACAAAACCCTGCTGTATATAAAAAACCAGGAGCGGCAAAGCTGTAGCATTTGTATCGGTTTCATGTAACAAGAACATCTTATGCAATCCACAAGATTCCCACCTTTTATTTAAAAAAGCATTTTCAGAAGAACAATGAACCACAGTATGATTAAACACTAATAAATATACCTTTTATAAGCATTATAAGAGTGGCAAAATTTTCAATAACTGCATAAAATCACAAACAAACAAAACTTCTTCTTTAGCTGTATATAGGCCTTATTAAAGAAATTAAAATAAAAATTAGAAATTAGAATAAAAATATTATTTACAAATCCTATGCTCATTTGAAAGGTACTGAGCCAATACAAGCAAAAAATCTCTGAAATTAGGTAAAAATAGGTATTAAAATAATCTACAAAATCAATTCCACAAATATTTGTATTTTAGAACTTGTGAATCCTCTTCCTCAGCATACACTTTTGGCTTTTTTAAACAGTGCTTGAAGCAGGAAAAAGCAGTAAAGTGCAAGTGTCAATTCCATTTCACTTCCCTAGATCAGATACAGCTTCACAAAAAAGAAAGTAAGAGTTCCATTTTCACCCAGAAGAAGAAAAGGGGCTCTGACAGATCTTAAGGAGAAGGCTGATACTGTTTTTTTCAATTCACCTAAGGTAAGAGAGAGAAAAAAACACCTCAGCCTTCTGTGGAAAATCCATTCAAGAACTGGCAATTCCACAGACATATTCTAGAACAAATTATCACCATAAAACTAGCAAAATCATGTTCTGTGAAATCTGATCTCTGAAAACCTATTAAGAAATGGATTTGTAAAACTTATGGTGTACTGAAGTAATTTAGAATGGTATTCTGTGAGTGACAAAGAACAAAAGGATACAGACAATGAGCAAAAGAAATTACTAGTGAGGAAAAGAAAAGGTGCAATACTAGATAGAAATTGCCTGAATTTCATTCATTGTTCCTGAACCCTACATATATGTAAAAATCACCAAATACATGGTGTGCATTTATGTACAGGAAAAAATGAGTAAGAATTGGAAGATATGGTGCTTTCTCCTAGATAAGTAAAAAGGCATGAACTCTAGGCCAACATCTAAAATACTACTCTGCTTGTGATTCAGAAATAATTGCCAAGGTTGACTTGAGAGTATTTCCTGAGATAGAGATCTACCACAGGCATGTACCATTTTTGCCTCTATACCAGACTACAACCTATGGGCCACATGGGGATTCCATGTGTAAGTACTTGCAAGTATTCAAAGGATAGCATCCTTCAGAAGGAAAAAAACTTTGCTAGTATCATAGTGGTACATTTAGCACATATACATTCAAAGGCTGAAAAGAGAAAAGGTCTATATACTTGGCTTCCAAATGTCTCAGTCACTGAGATCCATGTATTAGCAGGGAAAAACAAAAACAAATAAACACTGACAAAAAACACTTTAACAAAGACAAATATGGATTCAATTCCCGAGGATTACCTATTGACAGGAGTTAAGTGCAGTAGCACACGTACTTCCTGAGGATCTTTCTTACATTTTTTTCCCCTGATTCTTTATCAGCTTCTCTCAACTTTAAGTATTTTCCACTCAGAAAATAATCTTTTCATTCTAGATTTTCCAAGTTGAGTTCAAATAAAAACTTACCAACTCCAGCAGAAGTATCATATTGCCATATTATTCAGCTATTTTGTCTCCAGAATCTATGGGAACTTTCTCAATACTTAATTCTAACAACTTCATTAACACAAGATTTTATAGAAAGTCTTTCCAAGGTCTTCAGTCTTCACCATAATTGGTTTCTTGTGACCGGAATATACAAAGATGAGTTTTTATTTCATTATAAAGAATCTCACAGTTAACCTAGTTTTACACTTTTCTCATGTCCCTCTATAAACTTTCTCTATTACAAATAGCTTTTTACTTCAAAAGCCATATATTTTTACAAAAATATACATAAACTGCTGGAAGACATCCAACAAAACTGATACAATTCAAATATACTGTGCTTTCTGGAGGAAAAACCTCTCCCCTCATCTAGCTTTCTCGTCATCCACCCCCCAAAAACCCCCTCAATACAATATCATATCAATATATAATCAATACAATATATCTACAATTAACCAGATCAACATCTGATCAACATTTTTGTAATCCTTATTCTCAAAAATTATAATCAGAAGCCTTGAAAACTAGTTTGCATTCTATAAAAACAGTTAACAAAAGTGTGACTTGTCTGCTAACTAGGTCACAAAGACCAGACACAAATGGCATTGCAAATACCTGAGCAGAAGTCACCACAGTAGGCTAAAACCTAACTTTCATATTTATTCTTGCTGTACTAGAGACCACAAAATTGGGCACAGTCCTCTAAAAGAGAGGAAATTCTGTTTGAATAACTGCACTGCAATTAGGGCACCATGAATAGGACAAAAGCCAGAACAGTGAAAATTCTGACTAGATATTGGAACAGGCTGCCCACAGACACTGTGGACTTGTCAACCCTGAAGATATTCAGAACTCAGTTGGGCAGGGCTCTGAGCCATCTGCTTAAACCAGACCTGCTCTGAGCAGAGGTCTGGACTAGAAAACCTCCAGATGTCCTTTCCATGCATGGTCTATGATTCAATGCTTTCGATTTCATTCAGTATAGTGGGAAAAAAAATTAAAAATAAATCCAGAATCATAGAAGTAGAGGCTATAAAAAAAACAAACCTGTCTTTGAGATAGTTCTTCAGTACAACTGCACTACAAAGTACCAACATATGTGCAGGATCAATTCAGAATTGGGTTTGCTAATGACAAATGAACCAACTGCAAGTGAGAAGCATGAAAGAGAAGAGCATCACTAGAAATCTTCATAGGAAGGTTAAAAGTAGCAAAAACCTAATGAAATATTTTCATTATGAGTTCAAAGACAGTATGTCCTACATAAATCTCTGTACTCAGATGTTTCTTGAAGAAGGCTGAGATAAGCTTAGCATGAAATAAAATCTTGACAAGAAAGAAAATTGCATGGAGATACTTATTCTCTAGAAGTAATAGAAAACTTAGTTAATTCATTAATTTGTCTACAATACTACCTAAAAAATCATTAGATTGCATTATTTAACCATGAATACGGTAAGATATCTATAAATAGCAATTATAGGGTTTTTTTTTAAAAAAAGACAAGCCTGATGTTTCATAATGAATGGAGAGCTTTTTGAGCCAGTTTTAGTAGTTTCAGTCTATACCTTCTTGACTTTGATAGAATGCTTTGCTATGTAGTGCTTCTCTCCAAGAGAAGAGCTGGATATCAATTCCAGACAGTATCTGCAACTAGACACTACAACTATATTCCTAATTTTTCTAAAGTGCTTATTCATGTTATAATTTTTTTACTTGTAGGTAAAAAGATTAATGGTACAGCAACATTCTGGGTTTGGGAATGCTAGGACAAGAGGTGGTTCTTCCATAATCATTCTCTGATAAACTTAAAAAACAGAGGGTTTATAAGTAAAAGGATCATTATTATTTACAGTGCATTTCCTCTTAAAATATCGAACTTCACAAACTCGGACTAACAACTGAAATACTTCTGCTTCTCTATTCTTTTCTGTTAATATCCAATGTTCCCAAATGCAATCAATTCTATTTCCAAATCACGCTAAAGCATTTTACTACAAGTTAGAAAGAGGTGCAACTGTATGATGAAGGTAGAAGCTTTCCAAGAGTAAAAACCATCCAACTGGAGCTTTGTCAAAAGATAAGTATCTGAAAATAAAAGGTTTGACATAATCTTACAAACAGTTGGAGCATCACAGCAACACAATTTAATATGACATGTCAAAAAATACCCAAAACATAAGTCTTTATACATACATACATGGATGTGTGGAAACATTAAAAATAAATGTTATCAATGCTATTTAAAAGAGTGCTTAAGTCATAAAATCATAGCATCATTTTGGCTGGTAAAAATGTTTAAGATCATTGAGTCCAACCATTAACCTAAAACTCCCAAATACACCACTAATTCACGTCCCTCAGCACCATGTCTGCCCCTCTTTTAAAAACCTCCAAAGATGATGACTCTACCACTTCCCCGGCAGCCTGTTCCAGGCCTAGACAACTCTTTCAGTGAGGATTTTTTTCCTAATGTCCATCTAAACCTCCTCTGGCACAACTTAAGGTCATTTCCTCTTGTCCTATCACTTGTTACCCAAGGGAAGAAACTGACCCATACCTTGCTACAACCTCTTTTCAGGTTGCTGTAGAGAATGGTAAGGTGTCCCTTGAGCCTCCTTTTCTCCAGGCTAAACAACCACAGTTCCCTCAGCCACTCCTCATAAGACTCATGCTCTAGACCCTTCATCAGCTTTATTGTTCTTTGGACATGGTCCAGCACCTCTGTGTCCTTCTTGAAGTGAGGGGCCCAAAATTGAACACAGCATTCCAGATGCAGTCTCAACAGTGCCAAGTACAGTGGAACAATCACTTCCCTAGTCCTGTTGGCCTCACTATTTCTGATACAAGCCAGGATGCCATTGGCCTTCTTGGCCATGTAGGCACACTGATGGCTCAATGTTCAGATGGCTATTGACCAACACTCCCAGGTCCTTTTCCAACAGGCAGCTTTCCAGCCACTCTTCCCCAAGCCTGCTGAATTGCATGGTGGTGTTGTGACCCAAGTGCAGATCCTGGCACTTGGTCTTGTTGAACATCACACCAGAGCCTTCCTACCCTCAAGCAGATCAAGGGTCCTGCCCAACTTGGTGTTGTCTGCAAACTTACTGAGGGTGCCCTCAATCCCGTCATCCAGATCCAGAGTACCTTCCCTAGCTGGCACTCTCACCAGCTGTGTCAGGAAACTATCTTCCACACACTCCAAGAACCTGCTAGACTGTTTTCTCTCTGCTGTCTTGCATTTCCAGAAGACATCTGGTAAGTTGAAGTGCCCCACAAGAACAAGGGCTAGGGATTATGAGACTTTTCCTAGCTGCTTGTAGAGTATTTTGTCTGCCGCTTCATCCTGGTTGGGTGGTCTGTAACATACTCCCAGCACGATACAGGATATCTGCCTTGTTGGTTTGTTCTCTGATTCCTACCCATAAACACTCAATCTTATTATCACCATCATCAAGGTCAAGTCGAAGTACCGCCTAACATACTGAGCTACTCCACCACCTCTCCCTCCTGGTCTAACCCTTCTAAGAGCTTACAGCCATCCAATGCAGTAGTCCAGTTGTACAAATCATCCCACCCTGTTTCCATGATGGCAACTACGTCATCGTTTTCCTGCTGTACAATGGCTTCCTGCTCCTCCTGTTTGTCGCCCATGCTGCATGTGCTGGTATAGATGCACTTCAGTTGGGCTATTGATCCCACCACCTTTAAGGGAAAAGAAGGCCTATTTCCTACCTGAC
The DNA here is from genome assembly GCA_024336885.1 of Actenoides hombroni. Classification (NCBI taxonomy): domain Eukaryota; kingdom Metazoa; phylum Chordata; class Aves; order Coraciiformes; family Alcedinidae; genus Actenoides; species Actenoides hombroni. The sequence goes on along the minus strand of WUAM01000335.1, from coordinate 1,090,692 downwards.
CATTTCTAGGCATTTCCATCATTTCTAGCCCATCCATATCCCTTCTGTCTTTGCTATCACATGGCACACCATCCCCTACCTCTGCCAGAATGGCAGACCCTACAACATCATTAGCACATTATCCCACAAACCTTGATGTGCCCCCCCACAGGCTTATCTCCAGCAAGACATGTTTTATCCCTTTCCCCCTTCAAATCTAGTTTAAAACCCTTCCAATGAGCCCCGTCAATTCCTGTACAAAGATCCTTTTCCCCCTTTGCAACAGACATACCCCATCTGTTCCCAGCAGGTTTTACATATTAAAAAGGAGTATATTTTTATAGAATATTTAAAAAAAAAACCAAACAGCAACAACATAAGAAAAAAAAAAAATCACATCACCATAAATCACTGCTTCTAAAAAGCTGTTGCTTTTAGAACACTACTTCCACCAGAAAAAGTCTTTATGTTAAAAAAAAAATTAAACTTAAAAGTATCACCCTTGATAGAAGGCTTTTAAAATGAGGCTTAAAATTTTTAAAATGAGGCTTTTTCTCTTAATTAAAAATAAAATAGTAAAACTCCTCCTCCACCCTTCCCCTAAGCACCTATTGGAAATTCAGATTCTATAAAAGTTTAATCAAAACACTGACATAAAACATGAGTGGTCATTTTAAAAACTTTTGATCCTTTGCTTTGAAAGCTCTGAATAAACTATTAGGAGCAAAAAGGACCAGGAATTATTCCCTCCCACGCAGAAAGAAGAATGCATCATCACTGACGTTTTTGTCCCTTTACTAATACTTGAAAAGAAGACTTGATGACTTTCTGTTTACACATCAAGCAGATGAATTTGAGATATCACACTCTCCTAAAGAGAAGGTTAAATTCATAGGGACGCAACTCAAGATGTTCATACGGCTTTTATGAAGCAAACTGGAACTGTTGGAACTGTCCAACTCCCAAACCTTAAACAAGTAAAATGAAAATGCTAGTTTGCTTAGCAACAGACAACATTGCTGCCAAAATGTCTGTGCATACTATCTTTCCTTTTTATTTCTTCATTTTTGGTCTACTCCTAAGTATGTAACACAACACTTTCATCACATGACCTTTGACAAAATGGGTATTATCATAATTGTATGTTCTCCGTTGCAATCAATATATTTACTTCTCTCAGAAAAGGTTGATTGACATTTGTAATATGGAAGGTGGGAGCAGAGATCACAGACAGATCAGGCCAGAATAAAAATCAGATTAGGGCTCAATACCTAAATCCTTTTCAATCAGAACAAAATGCTTTAAAATAATTTCTTTCTTCAAGCTGATTCTTTATACCTACTACGCATTTCTAGAACACTCTTCTTCTCTAGTACCAAAGCTTTTGACAAAAACAGGTAGGTACTACCATGTCCATTTCAGAAGGAGGAAGGCATTTTCTAAGAGGTCCCATACCCAACAAGTTACTGGGACACTTAGGTAATTTAAGCACAAATTATTTATCATTCAAGAGGAGTTAAACCCTCCCCAAACAAACAGACAACAAGACAACAGACAGATTCTCTGTCCATCCTATAATCCATGCAATTTTGTCTTCTGCCCTTAGGCAGGAAGCATGTCAGGCATGCCCCAGAAGACCAAATGATTTTCTTTCCAAGATCTGCACAGCTTCTCCTCAAATTCTCTTATCAGTTAAAATATCATCATATAACAAGGCATAGTAAGCAGATCTTTCCAGCAATTGAAAAAGCCCATATTCTGCTATTTCACTAAGTGTACATTGGTCACCATCACAACGCCCCTGCCTTCTACAGCGCTTCTCTTTGTAGCAATGATGGCACTGATGACAATGTGGTGATAGAGGAGTAAGGATATTCATCCCCATAGTATACTAGCATGCACACACACAAAACCAGGTAAATCATAAAACAGACATTGAACCACAGCTAAGATGCAGAATAAATTGCATGCAGTCTATGAAATAGAGGCAACATATGCAGACAAGTCTCCATTCATCACAGAGTATGCCTAATTCAAAGTGCTCCACATCTTTACAGTCTAACAAAAATTGTTCCTTCTCCTATGTAATTTATTTTAAATCACAATTTTGTACATCCTCCAAGACCTTTGCTAAACTATGCATGCCCTTGGAAATAAATGCATGTCTAACAAATATTCATCTTAAAAGTATAAAACTACCATGAATATAGAATACATATAAAAGAAAAAAAAAAAACAATAACTAACTGTAGTGGGCATTTATTTATTTATATACGGAGCTTGTATATTATATGTTTGAGATTTCATGGCATTATTTAAGTCAACAAAGACCTTATATATTCATGGAGCTTAACAGCTTTTGAAACTGGTACCATTTAAAAAGAACTACTGATATTTATCCAAAAATTACTATGCAGAAGTGATCCCTTCCAGCAACTGAGAAAACAGGCAGAACACTCAGGTTCCAAAGAGTAGAGTGTAGAGTGATATCTTTTAAGTACATTAATTACTGGGCAATTACATAGTCTTTAGTCAGCAAAATTCCCAATGAAAGCAAGTTTTGCCTGGCTAAATTCAGCAAGGGAAAGCTTGAATATTTGAACAATAATCATTAATATTAACACACTATACTTACACTCAGTAATAATAAAAATCCCAATGTATTTAACAATTAAAAGTTTCAGGTAATAACCATAACTTTCTGTACAGACTTCAAGAAAAATTTATGTGAATAGACAGCTTCAGCTAATCCAGTCATCTTCTAAAATATCAGTTTGTAAAAAAAAAAAATATATATTAACAGGACTACTTTCTTCACTCATTCACTCATAACAAGTAGTACATTACACTATTTCTACAATCAAACCACTATGTTCGCAGGACAAACACTGCTGGCTGCACAATTTACATGCAAAATTATCATAAAACATTTCATTAATAACAAAGAAATTATTTTTTTTTTTTAATCCAAAATGCCAGAAAATCAAGCCTAGTGTATTTAATGAGAGCAGCTCAGAACGCAGCATGGCTGTCTGTCACCAGGATACTGAATGGGAGGTGCAGTCTGCCAGAAGACTATAACTAAACTCAATTTTGCAGACTTTTGGTCTTCTTTCACCCTTCCCTCCCTTTTTTTAGTGTGTGGTTCTATAATTCAAACCTAATGGAGGAACCAGGATTGGACTAATAAGCAAGAACTACCCAGTAGCCCCCGCCGTAACAAAGATACTGCCAGTGTTCTATCCATGAGTTTTACTAACTCCAGATGTTCCATCATCATTTATAGTATAACCAGGTTAAATACAGATATGTGTATTTTTCCCACAGGATCCAATATTGACATACATTAAATGTATTTTTGGTTTGGGTTTTTTTGGTGGGTTTTGTTTTGTTTGTTTGGTTTGTTGGGTTTTTTTTTAATAACAAATCCTATTTATTATATAGACTTCTAAACTAGATATTGGAATCAGATCACAGTGTATTTTACAGTATGAGGAAATGAGAACCATTTAAGCATAGCTGCTACCTGAAGACAACCATGTAACAAAAACGTGTTACATTTTTGCAACCGCTTCTTTAACTTTTTTCTTCTCTTGCCCCCCTCCCCCCCCCTACCTTTTTTTTTTTTTTTTTTTTTTTTTTTTTTTTTTTTTTTTTTTTTTTTTGTTTGTTTTTTTGTTTTTTTTTTTTTTTTTTTTTCTCTA
>WUAM01000335.1:1072094-1086909 GCA_024336885.1 Actenoides hombroni | reverse complement strand
CTTTTTTTTTTTTTTTTTTTTTAAGAAAAACTACTCTGGTTTCTTAGAAAGATAATCAGTTAATTTCTGACTGTGTTTTACATATACCGTGTAGATTAGCAGTAATAAAAAGCGACAATTTTTTTCATAACCACTTCTGAGCAGTCTCACTAGTCAGCATTCTTTACTCAACTCTGATACGTATCCATTTTACTAAAATGCATCGTTAATACAGTTCACATCACAATAATGGGATACCAACTTTCTAAATCTTTCTTAAACACCCTCTGGAACACATTAAGGCAATCCAGAAGGTCAGTATCTTTACAATTGCAAAAACATTTTGAAATCTTTTACTGGTAAGTTCATTTTCTAACAGTACTACCTTCATTTCTTGCAAATGCATGACAAAGGTGATTTACTTCTACAAGTGTAGACTGAAAGTATTAAGGATTTATATTACATACTTCTGCTTGCTATAATTAAAAAAACCCACACACGTGTGTACATGGGTATATACATATGTGTACACATACACATATTTGTATATTTTTACATTTTAGAAATATATAGAGATAGAAAGCACACTTTTCAGATACTAGAATGAAAAGGATATATGCAAACCAGAGTCTTTAGTGCATACAGTCAACTTAAATGTAATAGTTTAAAAAACTAAAATCAAATGTCCTCTATTTGAGATTTTCAAGACAATAATCCCTGTCTCTTCCCCCTTTAAAGGGTTCTTTAACCAATATTGCTCTTTCAACACCAACAAAGGGCAAGTCAGGCCTCGCAGTTCATGCTTGTATTTGCAACAATAACACCCAACAAATTTCAAGTACCTTCAATATCAATAAAGTTTGACAGCTGTATCACACACTTCTTAAGCACACATTAACTACAAAAAAAAAAGTATTCACAAAAATCCTAAAGCAAAACCTTTTTTTATCTTCTAATAATAAAATTAATCTACACCTAGAGTACCAATATCTCATTTGATCATTCATCATACAATAATTAATATTAAATTTCTGTATGAGTCATTTTTAAGTGGACTGTAACTTTTAAACAAAAGTTGTTTTGAATTCAGTTTCTGAGACCCTTTCCACAGTCATATTCCAGTGTTAATACACATTAGTGCTAATCGAGAGTGAAAGAACTTGTTCAGAAAAAAAAGTGAAAAAAAGTAAACCAAACTTCTTAGAAGTTTTCCATGTAACAGACAAACATGAGAAAAACTTGAGAACCCACCAGCATAATACATCATAGGCCACAGGACTTCACTGAAAACCAGCATTTCAAACAAAGCACAGTTTTTTCTTCAATCTATAGCTTATCAGGCCTAGATACTGACTTTCACTCTGTCAGATTATGAATTAAAAGCAAGTTGACTATGACATACATATCACATGGAAACCTCTTTAGAAGCTCTGAATTACTTCAGAAGTTGCATCCCATGGAAAGTCTTTTTAACAGCTTAACTGGCAAGTGTATGCTAAAATATTTTGATTTCCATCTAAAACTACACTAAATTCCAATCCTCAGAGACAGGATTTCCAGTTTATTTCTCTCTATATACACACACTAAACTCAAGAACTGTAACATAGGAAAGTGTTGTTAAAGTTTTGAAAAAAGAGTAAGTCTAGCACAAAGAAGCTGACTGTAGGGTTCTCATCCTCAGAAATCAAAATAAAAAAGTTTAAAAAAAAATAAATCACTGTCCTATGTTCTGAAATAAATAAAAGATATTTCAGTGAAAATGTAGGTATTTAATATAAAAGGATATTAAAACAAATTCCACATAATGCAATTCCAATTTTTCTCTCAAGCCCACTTCAAGATAAATGAAATCAATTCCAGCAGTGCATTCTGGCAAATTATTTAATGAGGAAAAATTCAACTGTAAAGAACCAGAGGACCAAGCTTTGGCAACAGTACACAGAGTATCAGACAGCTTTTACCTACATTCACCTTACCTAAAAACGTTAAGGACACATGAAATAGACTTGCAAGTATTCAGTACATTATTTGGTATATTTCGCAGTTACTTTGTATACTTATTTTTTTACAAGCTAAGAAAACTTCAGAATCAAGAGCATGTACAGAAAGCATTGTACGCAACAAAAAATTCTCACAGTACTAGATGACAAGTTTCAAAAAGACCAAACTCTATAATCAATATTTTCCTAATTACTGTTAATATCTACTTATTGGTGTCCTTCTCTACAAAAACCTCAACTGTAATTAAAAAAAGAAATGAAAGTTTCTTCTTATTCTTCTCCTTGCAATTTATTGTGATGAAAACTAATTTACAGCCAAATCTTCTGATTAAAAGTAGGCTCTTGCATTGGCAGCATAGTTCAACACCATCTTCTTAATAGCAAACAATCAATTCTGTGCAAAAGACTACACTGTAGCAAAACCTAAAACAAATACAATCAATAACGAGCACAGCACACGAGTAGTCTGCAGGCTTCTTTGGTTCTGAAACATTTGAAAACAAGCCATTCCATAGGACCTCTAATGGCAACCAGAGGAGAGGCTTAAGAGTGAAATTAGCATTTGTCTTTACTTGTTGAGAGCATCTATATATATTTACATAGCTATCAAGACTCATTCAAAAGTATATTGTTATTAAAGTCTTCTAAATCAATATTCAAAGCATTTCAGTTTTGGTTTAGCAGTTTGGTATCTCAATCTGAAAGTTTGCTATTACCACTGCAAACTAAGCTAAGGACTTATTGTCTCATCCACTAAATAACATTTAAATGCAAACTGTCTCTGAGGTTTCTCAGAAATATAAACACAACAGCATACCCAGTGCTGTTTTCCTTTTTATACAAAGTTACATTTTTGCTGGTCTAAGAGACAAAAGAATTGACTAGCAACAAAGTTCAAAATAGTTTGGTCCCTCAGCTATGTACAACAGCATAACATCCAAGCCGTTTCCAAATCTTTGGAAGTTTTGTATTTTGAATCTTCAAATTTTACCTCCAGCCTAGTTCAATTCATCAGTACCACCTACTCCTGTTATTACCTACTCTCTCCCACACATTAATTCTCATAGATAATATCCAAATTAACATTTTTCATCTAGACAGTACTTTGAATATTTCACAAACTAAGTGATGTCTTCTAGCAAACATAATCGTAAGTGTTCATCACTTTAACACCTAGAAACTTTACATATCACTCACTAAGTGTCTTTTAAATATGAGCCACACTTCTTGTTAGAAAAGCATGGCTTTCACGTGTATGTCAATGGACTGTGATCAGACACTACCACCTGTAGGAAGGATACACAGTAACTTCAGTAAGCTGTACCATTCTTCATAGCTCATACCTTGCAGATACCATCACAATCAGAAGCATATTAAATCAACCAACCTTTTAGTCTCTTCCTCTACTGCAGAGGCCAGCAGTCAGAAAAGCAGTACCCATATATTCAGCCTGAATACACAGAACTAAAACTGGAAAAGAAGTTTGTTCTTCAGACAAACTTCTCAGAGGAGAAAAGCACGATAAAGAAAAGTTATAACTGCAGTAGTGATACTTGTCAACCAATGTCCTCTGTCCAGGATTAACTGCAGCCTAATGACAACAAAGAATCTTCAGCCCGGCTTAGCACAAACACATCCTAGCTAAAGATATTGACAATCCCTTGCACAAACCATCAGCAAATTGCTGTAGAGAAATACAATATGTAAACAAATGCATTAGATGAACCACTCAGATAATCTTCGGTTTCGTCAGCCCGCTCCATCCCAGCTTAGGGATGTTTCTACCATATGTAGTTTTATTTTATTTTCCTAACAGGTATATTACTAGTCAATGAATTTTAGATTCCTAGGTTTTACCCATTATAGCCAAAACCATATGCAGAAGATTAGACTAGTTTTCTGAAGTTCCCTCTCCCCTAGCTTTACACCCAAGCAGAAAACAGAAATCTACACAGTGTACCAGTGGAACAAAAAACGGTTTTATCTTGAATTATTTCCCTTGAATATAATTCCCAGGAAGGGAGACAAAAAAATGCTTATTAAATTCTAATTTTAAGGCTTGTAACATATTGTTACAAAGAATCTCTTCATAACTTTACATATTGAGATCAAATTTTTTATGATTGCTGTAAAGGGTTGTTAGTTTCTGCTTCTCAGGCTAACAGGGTTTGTTCATTTGTTCTATTAAATGTTCAAGTATTTTCAGGGCTAGGTTAGGCAACATGTTTCACTCTACATTTAAATGGAGTAGGAGATTATATGCACTTTTCTCAGTTGTGTAACTGAGCATTAACCAAAACTCAAGTCTGCTGCTGCTTCAAGAATAGAAAGGCATAAAACACATTTCAAAAGGGCATCAATTGTCCTCACAGTTTTCTCTGATCATAGAAAACTACGCAGTGTATTTCTTCCTGCATCTCTTAACTCAATATGTTTCAGGACACAGGATCTTTTTCTTACTAAAAAAAAATAAATTATTAAACTGCCACACTTAGTGCCAGTTTCCAACTGTATTCCATGGACTACAAGCAATCTACTGTCCAGTACAGATTGCTTTGCTGTGTACAGTATCTCCTACAGCCTTATAATCCAAAGGGAAAATTAATAGATGCAAGAGTCACTCTTTGGAACCATCCCTGCTAACAGAATAATAACTTTAACTACTTATTCCTAAAACAAACAAACAAAAAGCCCCAACCATTATTGTTACATAGTCACCCAAAATTAGTTTAGATATGTGCACAAAACCCTTCCATCTTTTCCAGAAGGACTGCTCTTAAATAAGGGAAGCAATATTCCCGGAGTTTAAAAGTAGACAAATTAGACAAGGCCTGACTTAACATTTCACTGCACCTAAAAAATTGCCTGGCTAGTTAATAATGGTATTACCATGCCATTTTATCAGATAAGGAGATTCACAGAAGTTAGCTAAAAAATTCAGATGTGGTTCTTTGACCAAGAAAAGTGCTGAATAGGTGAAAATGTTACACTCTAAAACTATTACCAGAATTGCTAGTGGCAACCTTAAAAAACAGAATTTAATCCTGTATCATTTTCAGTAAGTAGAGGTTTTTAACACCAGTGTTCCATAAGTCACCTGAGATTTTATATCATTTTTTACTGTTAGCACCATATTCTGGACATGCTTGATTTTCTTTAAACTAAAACTTACTCATGCAAATATAACAGAAGACATATTTTATATCAACTGAAATCAGCAACTTAAACTAAAGCCATTTTACATATTCTTTTCTGAAAGTCACAAACACTGAACTATGATCACTTTAACGATAAACAGCAAATCTGCTTCTCTTATATAAGCGTTATACAGGCATGAGAAATATTTTTCTTTCTGAAGATCCAAAATACCTTTATAATTATTATGTCCATTCCTCTAGCTCTGTTTCAAAGGCTTGAAAAGTTTACTAGACCTTACATTGTGCGTGTGTATATATATATATATATATATATATATATGTTACCAGTACATGTAACAAAGTGATCAACAGGAAACGTAAGCAAACAAACTAAGGCAGAGAGGCCACATCCAGCTGCTGCAAAAAATGAAGAAGAGTTCTGCAAAAATGCCATCCCTAAAAAACTGTTTAGGAACATGTAAAGTCATAAATTTAATTCTCTTTCTTCTAGTTCAAAAAGTCCTCTGTTATTGTTAAAATGAAATGATGGATACATAATTGTGCTTCTCCAACCACACCCCATAATGTAAATTACATTTTTAAGCCTTGGTTTCATCCAAAGAGTAGACAGAACCCCCAGAATTCATTTCAGTCACTCCAAAAGTGACTACTATGATCAAATCAGTTTTACATAAGCAGAAAGAACTTTGTTGTAAGGGCATTTAAGTGTCAAAAACTGCACAAATGGACAATAGCAGTTTCCAAAACACACAACCATATCAGACCACTGCAGTCTGAAGCAACCAACTTGTGAACTTGAACAGATTCAAACGAATATGGGCAAGAAGGTATTCTGAACTTTAAATGTAAAGATTCACAAAAAGCTTGTTTCCATCATACCATAAGCTTTTTTCCATTCGGTGTTGCAGGCTTTCCTGGAAGTTGGTTTTTAGCAAGCCAGGAGGAATCAAGTCAGATGCTTAGATACACACCATACTTAGGTGTCTTAGCAGTTCTGTAAACATCTGGAAAATGTCAGTTATTGCCCTTAAGATTGTGATCCAATTGTTCCTCTGGACCAGAAATAGGCATTATAGCATAACTGTATTTTGGAATCTACAAATCTATGTAGCTATCATCATCTTGAACATCAGCCTGACACCACATAAAGAGCTAACATCTAGACAACATATATTTTTCACCAAGCTCTGGCAGTAGCTGTCTCACTTGGAAAGAAACATGAAGGAGGTGGTCTAACAGTCCGTGGTATTCAAAGACATGAAGAAGGAGCACGTAATTAAAAGCAAAAGTACTTAAGATGCATTAAGAGTTCCAGCAAGGCACTGACTGATCAATATGCCTCAAAATCTTTGTGGAGGTTTATATGTGAACAGCACAGATGTGTGTAAACAGGTATACTCAGTTTGCAATCATTTCTACATAGGATTAAATTGGAAGGAGGCCTTAATTATAGCAACGGTCAGAATAAAGATTTGGATAAAAACATGTCCAAAGGCAACTGACTCTATTTTCAAGTCCACTGTCTCAATCTAGTGCATACAAAATCCACCTACCTCCTCAGATGAGCTACAGTAAAATACCATCTCAGTTTTAAAGTACAAAGAATCAGCATGTGGAGATCGTGATGTCCCAGACTAACAGCAGAAGTCATTATTGGCGAAGCTATTCACAAAGACATGTTGGGGCACACAGCACATAAGCTAGTCTTCAAGTCTGTACTTAACTATTCTTTTCAAATTTCAAATCATTCCAACCAATTCCTTTCAAGACAGTATAAATAAGTTTACACCATATTCTCAAGAATCCCTTTAAGAGGTTCTGAAAAAAGCTCTGGGATTATCTACGATTAATTCAGCATCCAGACATCACCTCTTTGAACCTGCTGTGATTTTTTTTTTTCAAATCCTACAAGCACAGAATTCACTACTGCACTTGTTAACCAACAGCCTACCTGCAAACTCTGTTTCAAAGTGGTCATCAGTCCTCTTCTTGTATTAATGACTAAAAAACTGACACCCCTGAGGAAAACACAATTAAGTACTAGAACACTAGCACCAACAGTTACCTAGGCATTCAAGCCATGGATATGAAGGCACTCAGAACAAAGACCTAAGTTTAAGAAATGTATACAGAAGAGTAAAATCCAAAGAGCGTGAGAAAGTGAAACAGACAGAAAGCCCCAAGAACAAAACCAGTTAAGCAAGTCTACACAAACAGGTGTTCAATGGAGCACTGTGACAAAAACTACCCAAATCTCCACTAAAATGCTGCAGTAAGATGGCAAGAAATGCATTCACAATGTGTAAGGTGATGGACAAAAAGAACTTCTAAGATAGGAAAATTGCTTATAAATCATAGGCTCCTAAGAACTAAAGCTGCAGAGAGTTCATGAAGGGAGTATCCCAGAGCAAAAGGTTAAGTGTGTACAGCATCACAGGGATAGTCAACCCTACTATGTATATGAGAAGCCTCAAAACCTAAAATGTTAAAAGATCAGACTTATAGAAAACATTTTAGATGCCTGAAGATTCTGACAGATTTTCAGAAATACTTCCAACACCAAACTCCATTTATAGTAATATATAGTGGGTACACAGGTGTCTCTGAAAAATCAGACTAGCTATTTCTCTACAACTAAAGATTCCAGACAACGCTTGAAAACGTGGCCATGCAGAGTTTGGACTCACAAGTGGAAGAGCTGAAAAGTCAGAGGCCAGATTTCCAAACCTCTGTGCTACAGGACTACTCACAAGGTTCTCCTTCCTGTTGACAGAGGTATCAGTTTTCCGGTGCAGGGAAGGAAATCTCCCGTTGCTCCTCTAAACTACCTTTAAAACGCCCTTTTGTAGCAACCCTTAAGTCACATGGCTAGGAACAGCCACTGCAGTACAGCGAGAACAGTACTGTAGGGCCGTAGCTGGGACACACCTGGGGGGCAGCACCAGGTCACTCCTGGCAGAGACAGTCACCGGTAGCAAAGGCTGCAGCCGGGCTGTGCCACCGCCGGTATCAGGCCAGCTGTACGCCCCGGTGATGAGAAGGCGGTGAACCAGGCAGCGCCTGCCTCCCCCGGCTCGGCTTACCCGGCGCGGGTGGGGCGGTCTGTGCAGAGACAGCCGGGAGGCGGCTTCCTTCCTTCACTTCGGCCTGCCCCGCTCTGAGACCCGGGGCCGCTCCCCCACCCCGGGAAACGCCGCGCGTGCGAGCAATGGCCAGGGCGGCCTCACCCGGATGCGGATTTCACGCCGCTCTCCCTCCTCCCCGTCACCCCTCCAGTCACGTGGCGTTAGCCCCGCACGCGCGCGTCGGAGGCCGACGGTCGGCGATTGGGTGCCGGCGAGGGCGCGCGCGGACGCAGGCGCGGTCGCGGTGCCCGGCTGCAAATGCTGTTGTCGCCGCCGCTCGCGGCCCGGGAGCCGGGAGCCGGGAGCCGCCGGTGGGTACCCCGGGGAGCAGCTGGTCATCTTCGGATGGCTGCGCGGCGCCTCGTTCTTCCCTACCGGCCAGTCACGGAAACCTGACGCCGCTGGAATCATCGGCTAGCGCCGATACTCGGAGCAGCCCCTGGCCCCTGCATGGAGCCTTTGTCTCTTGGCCTTTGGTTCAGTAGTCACAACGTGGTTGCTCGCTCTGCTTGCCTGGTGACCTTAGGCTCGTTGCCTCGAGCTTTTGTCCTCAAACAGCAGCGGCGTGTTTAGTTAGCACCAGCTGCCAGCCTTGGACGTAGTCACAGAAAATGAGTCAAGACTGATTGGATAGTGAAGGTCAAACCACCCCCCGGTCTGGACAGAAGGAGAAGATGCTTTCGGGCAGTCAGTCCTCTCTGCGCTTGCTGTCTGGTGCTGAGAAGACGTGGCGTAAAGTGGAGAAAATGAAAGTGGAGCATCCAAGTTATGAATGAAACACCAGTGTGTGATGAACTGAGGAAACAACTAGTTAATTTCACTACTGAATGTATTCTGTGTACAAAACAGTTTCAGTATCTAATAGATACTTACTTAATAAAGAGTGCACTAAAAGACATAGAATGAAGATTTAGCATTTGGCACTAGAACAGGACACTGCAGTGATTATTTTACTCCATTCCATACTAAAAGAGTAAACATGATGATTTAGGCCATGCATCCCATTACACATGATTGCAGTGTTCCCAAAGGTGGTGATAGAACAGGAATTTGTTTTATATATAAATAACATATGCACTTTTTACAAATTATGCCATCCTTTAATGGGAAAAAAAAAAAAAACCACCAACAAAACACCAAAAAACCCATGTCTGAATCACTATAAAAGTTGAAAGATTGATGGACATTTCCAAAACATTCATCCTCAGCAGAAAAAACAGCAATTCTGAGGGCTCTTGTGTTTTGCATTAGTTAATCTTCCACTGCAGTATTATCCCAGATAAAGACCATTATATAGGCCTGTCAGGTGGTAGAATTTCTTCTTGGGTGTGCAAGGGCAAAAAAAAACTTAAGAGAACATTTCGAATATTCTCTATTGTTATGTGAACATTCAAGAAATTCCCTTAAAGTTTTAATCAGTAGTTATTTCATTGGTTTCTATAATGATAAAATTGAAAATTCAGATTCTCAGAACTGCAGGCGATCCTTTCCAGAATGGTGTTCAAACACTCTCAGGCAAAGAGAGCCTCCTATTTTGTCAATAAACTGAAGATTTCTTTTTTTTTTGCTATTAAGGTATTACTCTCTTTTTATGGAGTAATGCAGATTTCTATTACTGATTACTGAAGGCAGTAATATGTAAGTATATTATGTTTATAATGAACGTATCCTGTTTTGCCTCGCTGCAACATGTTCCTTTTCTTCTTCAGAGTTTGCCATACTGTTTTTGCAGAAGGAATAAGCATATTCTGGGAAAAAAGCCAAATAAAAAGTAGTTCTTACCAAACCAAATTAGGTAATTACATTTTTACTCTTTTTTTAAAACACAGCTGTATCTTCTGGGTTATGAGAATTAGTATATAATATACTTAATGTTATACTTTTCTTCTTATGTAAGGGAAAATGTCTCTTCAAACTGCAAACTTACCTAATTAGCTCATTTTCTCCATTTTGAAAATCAGTAAAAGTAAATGCAATGCTTATTACAATAATTTTTTTCTTGTTTTTCCCAAGTTTAATGATTTATAGTGACCATTATCAGATGTCTCTTATTTTTTTCCAGGACAGAATTTAGTAGATGAGAAAATAAATGCAATCACTTCTGGTTTGATTTTCCACTAAAATAATTACATTAATATTGTATCCCAATAGTTTTCAATGCTATTTTACTGACAGGTAATGAGTATCAAAGAAAGATGACATATAGTTACTCAAGTTTCTCTGTGCTACAAAAATGACACCACTAATACCATTCTCTTAGTAACTCAGGAAGGCTAATAAAAATTATGCTGTGATATTGCTAAGTACGTATGCAGTAAGATTACCCTATCTTACAGAGTTCCTTGAAAATTGTGTTGGCATCTTCTATGTGCATGTGTAGTAAACTAATACTGGTCGAGAAAACAAGTTCATAAACTATTGAGTTTATGTTTCCTTAATTTAAAGTGCTCAAAAAAAAATTTAAACAGTATAAAAAGTATCTTCTAGCCTTAATTCACCTATCAGCATCACAGGAGAGGAAAGTGTCTCTGGTATATTAAAACAGTTCTAAAGAGAAATCAAATATCATTTTTTTTCATGTACAATCATGTTTATCTTGTCCAAAAATCAATTTCAACATCAATTCTGCACAATTTAGATTTTTGTAACAACAGGCCTCTATCTCTGGTTGTTTGTTGGTTTTTTTTTTCCAAAATTAACTCAAGTGGGAAATGTCCTTTAAGTCTATAATTTTCTAAATATCTGTATTTTATGGTTTCCTCAGAGTCTGATGTGGTTTTGTTTCGATAATCATCTCCCCTGCTGGGTTGCCACACTGTAGCCCTTTACATATTCTGCTATTGCTGAATCTACTTCAACTTTGACTTCAGCTGACCTGTCTCAAGGCACTCATCAGTTAATTTTTAAAATCTCTCTGATAATGCCTGCTATATTTTAGGAGTATTTCCTATTGTAAAGCATCTCAAGGAAACAGAACAAAATTTTTCTTACTAACACTGCAGTTCATTGAATACCATGATTTGGACAGATTGTTGGCATTCATCCAAGGTAGTTCAGATTCTTGACAGCCACCATATTTTTGTAAACTAAAGGATGAAGAAGCAAAAGGAAACAAATCCATTTTTCTCACTCTCAGACTCATTCCCTGAAGTCTGAAATGGACAATTTAATTAATGTAAATTCAGCAAGCAAAGAAAAAAACAAGAGGAGGAAACACATTGCAAGCTATAAACTGATTACAGTTTTTAAAAGGAATTAGGAAGTAGAAGCTGTATAGGAGGCTTATATTTTGATTTAAGATTGAAAGCAGAAATTAGCAAAGGTTGATTATGTTTGGTAGCTGTACTCAACGTTAAACTATGTTTCTCTCTAGAGTTTTACAAAATATGAAAAAAGACCTTTTGTAATGCCTAGATTACTGAAAAACAGAAAGTTCAGTATAATTGCACCCAAAATAGTTTGAACCAATCTAAGACCAAAACCATCTGAATTTGGGCTGAATGTTATTGCTATGTCTCCTAGAGAGCAAAGTTTACTTATTCCTGTCATTTCTGGAACCTTTTTTTTTTTCCTAATTGATTCAGGCTTACATGCTAACATTAGGTGGTTATAAATAGGTGGGTAATACCACCCTTCAGTATAGCAGTTTGTGTTGTATAAGGCCAGTCATATTTGTGGGTCTTCCAAATCAAACAATGTTTGTAATGTTATTGGACGGCCACTTTTTTAAGCCTTCGTAGAGAAATAAGAAAAACTCTGTTGAACAAGCATGATTTATGAAGTAGATATGGATAGATTTACCACTATTAAATGACATAATTAACCTAAAAAGCTGACTTCCTTACTGAGGGAAATACGTGATATAACTGACCACAAAATTAAATATTCATTTTTCTTATTCTAAAGCAGATTGAGACAATAGGACATAGGACAGTAACTGCTTTAAATGAAGGATTACTACTATTTTAATACTGTGCCATTCAACATTTTTCAACTTTTTAAAATACAGTCAAGGCTTATAGCATCTAAAGTTCTTTATGATCTGTTGTTTGGTGATTTGGCGTTTTGTATGATTTGTTGTTTGGAAAGAAAGGACCAAGTTCAGCTATCCTTTCCAATATAAGAAACAACATGCTCTCATTTTGTGAGCAAGATCCAAACAGTTAAACAGCTTGAATGGGACGGAGAAGAAAATACTGTGTCAAGCCTGAAACTAGCCATCATGTGTAGAATAATTTAGTCTGTTTCATAAACTTAAGTCTCTGATTTCTCCCATATTGAAGTCACTACTCCCATCACCACCTAGTTCAGTCCTTACTGGTGTTATCAAAATAGGCAATAAAGCAAAAAGCATATTTATTGCTAGACCACAATCCACCTACTTAGAAAAATTCTGCCACACATTTCTACCCACTAAAAAAAAACCCACAGTCAAAAGCATCTTATACTTTTCGCTTCTTAAAGTTTTATAGGAAAAAGCATGGTAAAGAAAACATTATTTCCTTTCAGGAAAATTTACTAAAAATTAGACATTTAAAACTCCTGCTGTTAAACAAAAAGCATGCTATAGGGTACCACATTTTCTCAGCCTGTTGTAATATATTTCTCCTTTTGGATGACAGTAGCAGAAGCCAAAGGCCAAGTTCTAAATTATTTTTCCCTATTTATAGAATCTGTCTATTGGCAAACCCTCTGGGCAGTTTTGTAAAAAAAAATGTAAAGAAAAAAAATGTAAAGTTTTCTCGAGGTTCATCAAGTAGGCATTCTAACAAAGTATTGTACTGTACCTGCCATCTCAAGTCATGCAGTCCTATGCATGTAGTGAATTAGTAATATCCACTTGAATAACCTTATTTAATTTTTACAGATTTTATGTGTCTAAATAGACACTGTACTAGGTGACATGATGTTTTTCTGGGCTGGGTGTTTTTGGTTTTTTGGTTCAATGTTCATTTTAATCCTATGGAAGTACTTTTGAATCTGAAAGTAGTGATCTATTTTTTCATCTACCTTTTTCTAGGTTTGATTGATTTGTACATTAAGTGCATTTGTATAAGCAGCAATACTACACTGGAGCCTTCATTGTAAAACCATGTTAAAAGGTTTAAGACAGATTTTTGATTCACAACAGCAATTCTTTTTAAATCAGTTTTTTGCATACATCTGCAAGAGCAATTTATGAACAATGCTCTTA
Source organism: Actenoides hombroni (assembly GCA_024336885.1). NCBI lineage: Eukaryota > Metazoa > Chordata > Aves > Coraciiformes > Alcedinidae > Actenoides > Actenoides hombroni. The sequence goes on along the minus strand of WUAM01000335.1, from coordinate 1,073,452 downwards.
CTTCAAGTGCTATTTTCCTACAGTATTTTAGTTTCCCTTCTTTACTGTTAAAAAAAATAAATATTTGAGTTCATAGAAGTTCTAGAGAAAGCAACATTGCACAAAGAAATCACCTAGTTAATCATGGAAAACTGCACAAGTGCTGGGAGTTTGATTAAGCTGTGAGGAAAATGTCCAAGTAGTCCTTTTTAAAGCCATTACAAGCATACTCGCAGCACTTCAAATCAGTCAAACCTCATCAACAAGAACTAGGCCTGTATTCTTCATCTGGTAGCTAATGTACACACATTTTGTGGACATTTGAAAGAGTGGACAAACAAGGCCCATAAATTCTCTCAACATCAAGTTCAAGAACTCTGAACTTTACCCAAAACGAATAGTTTCTGAGGACAAAAGTATTGCCATTTGAAAATAATTTTATTTTTTTCCACTTGGCTTTCTTAGAACTTCAGTATTCAATACTTCTATGGCTCATTCTGAGACTTAATTCTATTTCTAATGTAATCAGTACCTTCCTTCTCTGCCATGTTGCCAAAGTACATAAAGTTAGCATATGTTGCGAGTTAACCCCAGTAGGATATAAATTCAATGCAGCAAAAGTTTTCCTAAAGCTGTTGGTACTCTTCATAAGTTTTTTCTGTGTTGTTATTTTTCTGTATTTATTTTATTTTTTAAGAAATACATAAAAAAGAGAAGGACAGGCTTTGAAGTTCTACTGGATTTATCTCAGCACATGGTTCTGTGGAGACTACCTCAAGGAATGAGAGAGCAGTTAAATCATGCCATTTCACTTACTTTAAATACCTTTACTTAAGTAGCAATATTTGAAAGGTAGAGGTTCATCATAAAGATCTTCTTTGTTCATTTGTATTTTTGTAAATTTGCTCTATTAATAGCAATGTCTTAACACAGACATTAAGTAACCTAGGAAGTCATGCAGTCAGTCCTGAACTTCCTGTAAGCAAGAACTGACACAGTTCTTTCTGAGCTATGGAAATCCAGGGCTGACAGTGTAAACAAACATGTCCTATGAGGCATCTTGCTGTTGTTCTTCTGGGAGACTTCAACTTCCCAGGTATCTGTTGGAAATACAACACAGCAGAGAGGGAACAATCCAGGAGGTTGCTAGAATGTGTAGGGGACAACTTCCTCACACAGTTGGCAAGTGTACCAACCAGGGAAGGTGCCCTGCTGGACCTCTTGTTTGCAAACAGAGAAGGACTGGTGGAGGATGTGGCAGTTGGAGACAGTCTAAGGAACAGTGACCATGACATTATTAACTTCTTTGTTCTTACAGGCGTGAGGGGGTGGGGCAGCAATACTGACACTCGGGCCGTTTGAAGGGGAGACTTTGACTT
>WUAM01000335.1:1055643-1071994 GCA_024336885.1 Actenoides hombroni | reverse complement strand
GGTAGTAACTCTAAACATGAGGTGTTACCACTGCTAGAAGCAGACACTGTCTGTGAAAACAGGCTGCTAACTTCAGACAGTGCAGTTAGAAGAATTGAGCTGAAAAATAAAATTACTGAACAGAATTAGTTCTGTTCTCACTCAAACCAAAACAAAGACCTTCAGTAATGGTCTGTAACTGAAGCATGTATAAGATACACATCTGTGGCAAGGGATTTCCAAAATCAACCTTCTGGCTGGTAGGTTAAGGACCAATGCCCTATGGTCTCACACCTTGAATGCATCGTGGAGGCTGTGGCCTAACTTGCCTATTTCACTTGCAGTCATGCAAGTGAATGACAGATGCTCAAGAATTACATCATGTAGATTACGTCCAGTCTGCTCATCATGGAACAGGCAAGTGTGTCCTTACAGGGCTAGCTGAGGTTCTGTATGTACAAGTTCTTTTTTAACAGTTTTGTTGTCCTGTTGCACCCAGGTCAGAGTCATATTCCCTCTGTGGCCTTCTTCATATGCTGGTTAGAGATTTGTTAGAAGAAAACTTTTTCTCCCTTAACTGTTTCCAGAAATTTCATATTTACTTTCTGTAACGATAGAGTTGAAGTATAAATCAGATCTCAATTCTTTGTTATTGTTTGTTCTCCAGCATAGAGTTTCTCTGCCAGTGAGCAAGCTGGCATATGCTAAAGTTGAGTCTAAATATTCATTAACATGTAGATAATAAAGGTGTTACAAGAACTAAATTTTAAGCTTGTGATTGTGCAAACATGACAGTGCAGATATATCCAAAGGAACCAGGAACGTCTATGCTCCAGAGCAGAGGCTACTGACAGAAAACATCCTTTATTTAGGAGATGACTGTCATTCTGAAGTCCACTGACACATTTCAGGTCTATTGCTTTGTTATAGCAGGTATTGTAGAAAGCCACAAGAGTAATTATGTGGTACTGATAGAATCTATCCAGCTTCAGGAACACAGGACCAAACCTGTTCTTAATTTTGGGAAGGGTTTTGTTCTCAGAGATTCCATTTTGTTTAGGGTGGGTTGGTTTTGGCTTTTCTCCAGTAAATATCCTGAGGTTTGACTGAAGTTTCTTTTTCAGTCAAAATTTATTGTTTTTTAAAAAAGGCATTCATGAAGCACATTCTTTTGAAACAAATTATGAGACTATATCAACACTGCCAGTTATGATACTTTGGTGAACCCAAAGATGAAATGAGAGAAGAAAACCCTCATGAATCATGTGTAAGTGTAGATAGTGTCTGGTTATGAAGTGTTGTCAGTGGCAATCATGGCTTCTTATTAGGGCTTTGAAAGGAGAAGAATTATCAAGTTATGATAGTCATACCATGGACATTCCCAGATAACTGTCAAAGGCATAAGGCAAGTTTGTTTGGTTTTTTTAGTGAGAAATTGCATACTATTCCCAGAAAAGAGTAATAATCTTACTCTACTGAAACTGAAGATTCTTCAAAGTACTCATCTTCTGTATTGTTTGCATTACTCATCTACAATATAACTTTTTTTCTTTTTTTTTAAGAGATTACAGAGATGGGTAGTTGAAAGATGCCTTTCTAAGCAAATACCCTGCCCACAGCCCTTCAAAAAATGCTTTTCCACATAAGACTTACAAATAGGATAAGACATTTGTAAGACAGACAAGTGGTGGCTAATGATACTAGAACTACTGCTTTTCTATAATTAGTTTGTCTTACCAATATGGAACCCAGATAACATTGATTATGGTTAATTAGTGACCAGCTAATTATGTTGCTCTGATCAACTTGATCTATCAGTAGTTTAGCAGCACATAACATAGTGCTGTAATAATGATTTTATCCACCTACACTTTAAACCATTTATTTACCATAAGATATGTTTCCCTTACAAATTACTTTAAAGGAGTGCTATTCTTGTAGACAGTTAGAAAAGCAAACAACTGATGTGTGGGTGTGCCATAATAAAGATATTTTTTATTATTAGACCATTCTCTACCTAAACTCCAGGGGTTTTGAGCTTATTTAAAATAGATCATAAGATATGCTGGTGCAACACTAGTAAAATAACTTCATTTTTTTCAAAGGGAGGGAAAAGACTATATATACAGAGATATACTGTTATTCATAATGCATTTAACATTCATTGTATGTAATTACTTTCCTTGACGGCTTCTACAAGTCTTTCAGGGAGCAGTGAAAGCAAAAAACACTATCAAACCACAGTTACAATTCATTATATTTAACTACTAGGATTTCAAAGTCACTTTAGAAGCACACTGAATTTCATTGCATTTTGCATATGGCACATGTAGCTTTTTGTTTCCACTGGAAAACAAAATAAACTGGCAGTTTATGAAACGCTTTAAAATAAATCTGAATTGCAGTTTCCTTTTCTGAACCTGTGTTATATTTTCAGTGGGTGTGTTATCAAGTTACATTTCATTTTGGATGCATGAAAACAATTTTAGCAGCTACTTTCTACCATAATAAACAGCAGTACAGCTAATTTGCTATAGAATTATCTCCTTAGCCCACTCTGTTGTCTGTGTGGAAGATGTGTCTGAATTGCTTCCGTAGAACCTGAGAATGCAGCATTTGTCTGCAAATATTTTAGTTGAGGTTTTAATTGAATATAAACATGAACTGCATGAACTTTGGCACTTGAAGGACTCCTGAGAAAAAGCTATCACTAGTAATATAGGACTGTAAGTATTCATATATTGTCGAGACATTGCATCAAAGCTGCCACTTGGTAAGCATATCAGCCTTTCACTTCTGTCTTAGAAACCAACAGGATGCTATCTAAGTGTGTTTAGCCAGCTGAAAGCTATCAGAGAGTTCTTCCAAACAAACATTGTTTGAATTAATACGTTATTTCCACATGAGTTACATTGGCAAGGTATAAGGTAACATGTGGTTTAGAAAAATAAACCTAAATAAAATGAAAACAGAAGCAGCAGAAATTCTGAGTCTTGTGTGAACTTTATGTGGATTTTACCTCATATGGTAAATGACTGAAAATTAGAAGTAATATTATAAGGAGGAAAGGTCAAGACACAAAGGAAAAGTTTGAAAATAGTGGAAGCACTCATTAAGTCTTAGTTAAGTGTGGAAGTGAATGTTTGGTAACATGTCAGTGAAATTTTTATACCTTATTATATAGATATTACTCAGTTCTGATAGTACTGGTGGCATTTGTTTAAACAAATTTCCATTATATGTGAGACCTGATCCAAAGGCCAACAGTGTCAATGGGCTAGTTATCAATTCTGTGATTTTTAAATGAACAAAGGTGAAGATTTGAAGGAGCTGAGAGTATTAGCTGTTGATCACGAATGCCTGACTAAAGAGGTCATAGAAGGGAGCAATCCAAGCATTGCTGCAGTCTAATCACCTAGGTTCTATGCAGATTCTCCAGTCCTGCCTCTTCCAGGAGATCTTGGTGATTGGAGATTTTCTTGGTGATCCATTTGATGCATGGCATTCTCTGATAAAGCACTTGTTGATCAGAGACTACTCATGCTGGTTGCTTGGAAAATGGATAAAATGAGACTGAGATAAGAAATTGCTTAGGTGAAGATTACAGATTTATTTTAATTTTTTTTTTTAAAAAAGCTCATCATCATGGAATCTGATCATCAAGATCAAGTGAAGGGATAAGGCCCATGAAGAAAGGTGAAGATTTAGGTAAGTTACTGTAATAATGTAACCTGTTTAATCTGTTGACTAAAAATTTCTTCTTTCCTCTATCTAGACATCAAATCAGTGAAAGTATGCTGTATTTTCTTTTGGTTTGTTTTTTAAATAATATTCTTCCTTATTTAATAATACGGCAAACTAATAAAGGATTAGTCACAAAAGGTTGAGAGAGCAAGTTAAAATAAACAAAGAAGAGTTGTAAAGTTGTGTAACCCAATTTCCTTAAAGTTCTGTAAATGCTGTTATGCTCCTTTAGGCCTATTTGTAGTTACACAGTGAGTACTAAAGAGGATTGACACCTCAGCTTCTGATATACATTAACCTTTAGTCAATTAAAGTCTAGAGGGAGCCCGAGTTTAGTTTAGACATTCCCTTGATTGACCTTACCTCTATTTATCTAAAGAATAGTGCATTGTCCAAGTTGTAGGCATGCCACTTCCTTTCCCTGCAACATTTTTCCCCCATGAAATCCTAGGAGATCAAATTCACTAGATAGAGAGGCATGCTCACTAAATTTTCAGCAAAACTGTCTCTGGGAACAATCTTAGTACAAATTATTATCAGAGGGATAAGAGAAGAGGTTTCCTGAGTCCCCTTAGCCTACCAAATAGTATCTCCATTAGTTTTTGTACTGTCAGTCTTAAAATATCTCTCTTGTTTACAGGCTAGATATCCATGATCCAGCTACAGAAGAAGCCATTAAGTACTTCACAAGCTGAGAAAACTCTACAGTTCCAGGTAATGACAAAGAAAGTTTTCTATGGCAATGATGTAATTATTTATCCAAACTTTATAGACATGTCCACATGGATTTTACATACCACTATTTTACATACCATCTTCAATTTAAGAATTCTCTAGTAACTGTAAACAATTTATCAAGCATGGCACATTTATGAAATCTTCCATTCTGGCTCGTGTTTAGTATTCATTCACTTTCATCAGCTGTTAAAAAATAAATTTTGGTGAAATCTACATCAACTGGGTAAGTTCTATTAAAATTTCCAGAATCTTCTCACTCTAGATCATCTCATTTTAATACTGTTGCACATCCTAATCTTTCTTCAGTTACTGGAGAAGGGGAAGGGCATAGGTAATTCCATGTCATCTGGTACATATACCATGATAACAATGTTCATTTAGTATTGAAGCAATAAAATGATGAGTCCTTTCCTGTATATGCATCACTCCCCTGAAGACGTCTGAGAACTGCATATATGTAAGGAAAATGTTCATGCTAAATTCTTATCTCCACATCTAAGGAGATAAAAATGGCTTTGGAATGAATGACTGGTGTCATTAGAATTGTACTTGACAACTAAAATTGTAGCCAATCTTTACTTTGTAGTCAAAAATTTTGAAAGCTTCAGTGTGAAAGTGATATTTGACTGCTGCAAGTCTTACTCTTTAGAACACTATTTTGAGTCATATTTTTCTTTTTTTTAGACAAGTTAAAGCATATTGCATATTGGAATCCACATATTTAAGCATATTGCTGCCATCATATGGTTATATACTTATTTGTCAGAATGATACAATGAAAGCAGTTCTCCATTTTAAAAGAAACAATGTTATGTAAGGAAGTACAAAGTTGAACAGTGAAGTAGTAGTGTGTATAATAGAGTTTCTAATCCTTTTTCATGTTTAGGCTGTAACAGTTCTGCCTTTCTCTGAATACAGAATATACTGTCTCCTGAAGCTAAATGAATAAGACGATGTTCTCTGTGATCCCTACAAGATGACCTAAAGATAATGTGGTTAAATATTCATCAGAAAAAATACCATGGGAGAGAAGTTAGTGGGAGTTTTGCCTGAGTAAGGAGTGAGTAAGAACTGGGAAAACCTGTCAGAACATAGCCCAGGTGGTGACAAAAGCAGTCATGTCTGTGTGTTTACAGTATGTTAAACCAAATTCAGTCTTAATCCTTTTTCTGATTATCCACATTTTGGAGTTACTTATGCAACTTTCATCAATTAATATGTTGACTGTCCTTGACTGATTTTTAAAAAAACACATAAATTGTCTTTTCAGTCTTGGGCCTATATTTGTGTTGGGAGACACAAGCCATTTTGAAGCAAACACTTTCCTTTTTGCTTATTTGTCCCATAGAGATCACAAGCCTAGCCAATCTGACAAACACACAGTAAGAATGTGGCTAGTAAGAAAAAATAAAAAGAAAGGATGGGGTAGGAAAGGAAGACTGTACTCATATGAATATATTATTTAAAGATTTTAATTGGGAGGGAAAAGTAGTGCTAAAATTAATGCAATTTATGAACTTAGTTTTTTAAATAGTAACCATCAATATGATGAAAACTCTCAGTATTGCAGACAAAATTGATTTATTTTTCCTTTCAGCTCCCATTAGTATAAAAATTCACATGATCAGACCTATTCAATTTACCTCAGATCATCCAGACTGCATTAATTTCTTATTTGCTTTGAAATAATTCTAGAGGAAGTGACAAATGTGTACTTACTTATTTGTACAAGGTTAACTCATGTAAAATAGCTGATTCACAGTGTTATAGTAAATATGGCTAAGACAGCTTACTCAGCTACCATTAAATTAATTCTGACCGTATAATCATAATAGAGGAAAACAGGAGGAGAAAAAGGGATAAAAAGGATGATAGTTAAATAATCTCTCAATCAGTGTCATGAACATTACTAAGTTTAAAAAGACGTGTATCTTCTTCAGCTATAAAACAAGGATGTATCATTTCCAGGTGAGCTTCACTGTATTGGTCCAAATTTCAGAGCAGATCAGCAGAAGTGTATATCCAATAGAGATTTTAATCCTAAATAAAACTGCCAGACTGCTAGACAACAAAGATAAACCTAGTTCTCATATATATATTGGAAACAGATGTTGAAGGGATGTAGCAGTTTTGTAGACATGAGTTTGGAGTTACTACATTGCTCACAAGTGATGAAAAAACAAGTGCAGGTTCTCATAACTATGCAAGGTTTTAATGATCCAAAGGAAGAAATAGCAGAAAAATAAATAAATAAAAAATCTCTCTAGTGATGTTCTCTCCAAATTGAAGGATTAAGAAATCCTTTTTACATTTTTATGCCTGGGGTTGAAACATGAAACTGCTTTTGTACCTTCCATTACCTGAGGATGCTCATGTAGTGGCACAGGCCACAAGTCTTTTTCACAAGTATCTTCAACATTAGTATTTAATAAGACTTACAGAAAAGCAGAAGAGGAAAATGCTGAAGTCTCTGACAATCCCTGCCATATATTATTCAAATAAACATCAAGTCCCAAATCTCCCTCACAATTCCACTCTGTCAGCCACCTGCATACTACTTCTAGCATATAGTGGGGGTCAGTAGTAGAGGAAAATAGGTCACTCCAAAGCTAAAATATGCTAACAGAGGATACTCTGTGGCTAGCCTTCTGTATTTCAAGTTAAGAAGGATTTAGTTAGAGTATTTCCACTGCAACAACTAACTACTAATACTTTAGAGCCAAAACCTATTTCTTATATTCCAATTAGGAACTATTCCACAGCAAGGAACACCAGGAGCATATATTGCTGCTGACAACAGCAGCTCATCTTCTAGCATTCGGTGTTTTGTAGGATTTTGGATTGCATATAGTTCACTCTTCACTTTGAAGTAATCCAGTCCTAAAGTATGAAAGCAAGGATCCTAATAGCAAATTTCACAAAGGTAATGCACAGACAATACAACACTTTTGGTGGCTTCTGCTACATTATCAGAGAGAAGCTGGTATCCAACATAACCACAGATTTGAAAACATATGTAAGAAGTAGTGAAATAATGAAGGATTTAGTGGTTTTACAATTAGTTTACTACGCTTAGCCATGCCATCAGTTTAATCCCAGTTGCAGTGGCTGAATCAGGAAGATTTCATCCTTCTGAAGTTTCCCCAGACTTTTGACAAGACAATTCTAGACTGATTGTTAGAGAAGTGATAAAATTGTGATAACATCCTAGAAACAATGCCTGGATCCTACTACTCCCACTCACCCAACAGTCTCAAATACACTGTGAACAGGATGACAATGCAGATCTCCAATGTAGTCCCCTATCCCAGTGCCTTCAGGGGAAGGAAGTGAATTTCACAGAAGACATTCTGTGTGAGAAAACAGCAGTTCAAAAGCAGTGTTCACAAGTATTGTGTAATATGAAAGTCAATGAAACTTGGGAAAGAAGTCTAGCAGTATTACAGGAAAGAAGTCTAGCAGTATTACCATAGACTGTCATAATTCATTCTCAGATTGATGGAACTAGCGCAATTTCCGCCCCATACTCATGCAAATAAAAGGAGTGAGATGGATGAAGGAGCTCTGAGATAAGTACATATTTGGTAATTTTCTTTGCCACATGCTTTTCTGTGATTTTAACGAAAAAATAGGATGCAAATAATAGATTGATAGTTAATCAAATCACTCAGCTTCAAGTGTCCATTGTTCTTTTTTTACAAAACCAATTATCACATATATCTCACATAGGTAAAATTGAGTTAAAAGGCTTAAAAGATCATGTAGGACTGCAAAATCATAAAGTACTCAAACTAAGGGACTCTCAGAACTTTGAGTCATCTTTTGTATATCCACTGAGATTATGATCTCATAATAAAGACCATATTGGTTTTTATTTTCTCATGGGGAATGTCTGTCTGTGAGTACATAGGTTGGACAGTCTTCAGTTAATGAACAGTCATGGAGCATCTATAATAAGGGTTTTTTTCAGTATGTGATTTCATGCCTTGCTTATTGCAAACTGTTGGATCCATGATGTAAAAAGTAAATTACCTGTTTCTCTGGCTTCTTGCTTAATATCCATGTCTACAGTTATGAATGCTTCACAAATATTTGTGGTATTATTTTCACAAAACAATCTCAGGGAACACAGTATTATAAGTAGAGAACAGAAGCACAAAGATTTCAAAGTCAAAAGTTTTCACTGATTCTGTGGGTCACCTCTTACACACCTTGCAGTAATCTTTTTAGAACGTAAAGAACTACCTGCTCCTTAATGTGCTCAAAACACAGGTTCCGTGCATGTCAAATATGGTCCTGAGCTGTAAGTATTTCTATAAATCAAGCCTAAGACAGAAACCTAGAAAATGGAGAATATGATTACTGATGATCTAGGAAGGACAGATTTAAGTCAGCTGTCTGTAATAATGTGGCAAATAGTAGAGTCTAGAAGAGAATACTCCAGGTTAGTATCTGATAGCCATGAAGACATTCCTTCTATTATGCTGTATTCTTTACCTTGTAACTCTCTTTGCCTTGGACTTCAGCTATAGTTGTTTCTTTCATTCATACTGAAAAAATATGGGATATTGTGTATAAATAACTCTTCAACTATGTAATTAAAGGTGATATTATGACTATGCATGTGGTGGCCAAATTAAGGTTTCATAAATAACTCTAGTTTGGGCTTTTCTTAAATGTTAACATTTGACTTTATGACCATAATGCATAATTCTCATGTAACATTTTACTTCTTAACTTTTTAAGAAATGAACTGGGAAAAAGTACTGTATTCTGTCAGCATATGAAATGTCAGCAGGGTTGGAATCTAGATCCACTGTACTGCTTTATCCTACATAAACTGACAGAGTAATTAATTACTGGATGACTAATCATGATCTAGGTGAACCAGCACAATCAGAAATAATATATTTTTCCCCAAAAGTAACAACATGATGCCTGATAATTCCTTGTTCCGCTCGGGACCGCATTCTGCAGTTCCCTCTTTCCACTGATGATTTCTTTGCCTTCCCTTGGGATTTTTTTTATCCCAGACTGAGTTTCCTTTTATGCCTACAGAAAGACCCAGCTGATATTCACTGGACAGTTGTCCAGCTCTTCTTTTTCCCCTCACTCTTGCTTGTCTACATGCAGCAAACTCAGAATGCCTAAGCCCAGCTTTCCTGGTAAGCACTTTAGTGGAATCTGGACTACAGGCAGTTTCAGTTCCAAGTTGGTAAGAATGAGTGCTTATCAATTTCTTCTTCTTCTATGCCCAGACCTCACCAATATCTCCCAGTGTCTCATCTCTTCCTGTCAAAGGCTAGTTCAATTCTACTCCCTCCTCCAAGGTCTCATAACTTAACCCTAGTTCTCCTCCCTACATGTTCGAACATCCTCATTGATTCTACCTGCCTTTCCTTGTTACAGGGTCAAAATATTTCAGAGTGTCTCTCTAGATTCATGACACTGACCTATATAACTAGCATAAAGCAAAACAGACAAGTGAAAGAGTCTGGTCACTGGTTTTCTTTCCAGTGAGTCTCTGTTTCCCACAGGATCTTTAAATAGATAATTTTAGGGTGGGTTTGTTGTTTGTTGGCTTTTGGTTTGTTTTTTTCCCTATGCATTTTGATTAGCTGCTTTCTTGTTTTACTACAGTTCAGCACTATTTTGGTTTATCTGTTTTCAGATATATACAGAACACCTACTATGCTGTGAATTGGATTATATAAAATTATATTAGAAAGCAGTCTGAATTTTTCAATCCAATTTTCATTTCTATCTCATGCTGTAAATTTGAGCAGGGCTAGTTCCATCAGTCCTTCTAGTCCCCATCCTGGCTCACTTTACTGCAAAAAGAGTAAAATTTTACAGGCTGAACAATAGTGTGTTAAATGTTGGACTCTGTAATTAGGAGCATTAGACATTGAATTTAGAGCAATTTTCAACACGATTGAACTGTTTACCTCTCCTTACCTGATTTTTTTTACGGTTCTGTTTATAAGTGAATGTAGTGTTATTCATCTCTTCTGAAATGCTCTATGTTGTTAAATGGCTACATTTCAATGGGCTTACTTTATGAACTTAGTCTCTTTCCAATGATAAAAGTCTATAAACAGCTGGCTCTCAGCAACAGGAAGTCCTTTTGGAGAAATCTGGGGGCGGATAACGGAAAGTGATGTCAAAGGTACTCAACAATTGCCTCTCCTCCAGGGGACCAGCCAACTCATCCTAGAAATTGTGCAACTGAGTGAGAAAGTGTACTGATTCACTGTACATCCTGGGCACTCTTGGCCAGAGCAGGTTCTGTAGGACCCCACCCCTTTATTCATGGCAACATTTCATTCACTTTTGATTGCCTTTCCACACTAAGCAGATGTTTTTATAAAGCTCTCCAAGGTGACGCACAGGTCATTTTCTTGGGTGGTTAACGTTAATTCAAAATCCAACAATATGTATTAGTAATATCCTTCCAACACACCTTATTTTGAATTTTCCATCATGAACTTCCTCTGCCATTGTGCTGCCTAATTGCCTAGGTTTGTCTTAACTAACTTAAATAACTCCTTAGTTAAATAATTGTTACATGTTAAAAAAACCAGTTTCATGTCAGATCTTGCCACCATGCTGATTAAGGCCTTTTCCAGAACATTAATGAATATACCGAAGTTCTGTTAGTCTTGCAGTGTTCTGCTGCTAATGACTGCCATATTAAAAACTGACCACTTTATCCTATTCTGTTTTCTTTTAGCCATTTTGTGATTGAAACACAACTACACCTCCCAATTTCTTCGTTTCCTTCCTAGCCTCTTGTGAGGTACACTGTCAAAAGCACTTTAAAAATCCAAGTACATGTCAGTGAAACAACTCATGTTTCTCATCCAGCTGAATTCTCTTAAATGTTCTCTAAAAGTTCTCAAAATGTATTAATCTAATTCAGAAAAAGATTCAGGAATGCTAGTAAATCGTGGTTGATTTATTTGGTTTTAGTAGTTGGCAATAACTGTATTGATGCTATGTCTGGCCCTAAGCCATTTATATTCATGTCAGAAAAATTATTAGCGTTAATTGTTGCTCTGAGATTCCACTGAACCCCAGACAGTTTCTGGTACCAAAGGGAGACAAAAAGCTCTCATTGCGCACCTGCTCTGTCTGGGAACTGTGTGTTCAAAAGTTCTGGGCAGTAGTAGCAATGGAGGTGCTGGGCTGGAGGTCAAAGAGCATTTTTAGACACTGAATGAGATCACAACTCTGTGTGAAGTGACTCCCATCCCATCCTGTCTGCCTCCCTGCTGCCAGAAAGCTTTAATTGATTCCGTGGAAATCCTCTCACAGCTGACCTCTTTGCTGCCAGTTTTATATGTCTAAGGGACAGGAAATATTTTTGGCATGGAGAAGACAGAGAGCATGCTGAAGGTAGTAGAGAGAAAGAACAATAAAAAAGGGCTGAAATTATTTTATTAGAGTTTGTAGATTGACTGTGGGGGAGGAGAAGTAGCTCAATTCTGCAAAAGATAAGATTCAAGGTAAGGTTGATAGTATGATCTTTATTGCTAAGAGATGTAGTAACCTTTATGGAGAATGTCTCTTACTCTCTACAGGATTAAGTTCATTCACCCTTTCTGCTTCCAGAATTGAATTGACATTGCACATCACACCTCAAGGATCTGGCCTGGAATAGCAGCATCGTATCAAAGTAATCTGAAGAAACAGTCACAATTCTTTTTTTTTAAATTTCATTGTCACTCATCAGTATGCACATTTGCTCAATACATTTTCCTAGCTGCACCAAATACATATATTCTAAGCAAAGCTCAAGGGAATAACTTATGTCCTGGAAACAATTACCAGCAGGTCATATTATGCCTCCTAACAGTTCACAAGAACCCTTTTTTCCAAAATGTGAACGATATATTGCTGCTTAGTAAAGTCTAAACCTCAAAATAAACTGTTAAAATCTCTCTTTTATCTTGGCAGAGAAAAGCAGCAGCAATACCATACTCCCAAGCTACAATCTAGAATGCTTTAAACCAAAGTGTATGATCCAAACACTGTTAAAAACTGTTAGATGAAAGTTGGCTAGACTGGGAACCTCTTTTCATATACCTGTTGTTTTGTTGATCTCAGGAAACATCTGCTCTCACATTTCATATATTTGCAGTTCATATTAAGTACATTTCCCTGCAGAAGGAAAATTATTTTTCTATTTTTGTAAATTTGGATGATACCCTACTGTTTTCATCTATCACATTGCTGAATGGCTCATGGAAGCAGTTTAAAATATGTGGGTTAAAGCCCAGACTCTCTTCTGCTAAGGGGAGTTGCACCATCAATTTCTGTTGAAATGGTATTTTTCAGGGGATCACTCTTTGACTCTTCTGAAGTGCCATCAAGCAGGAGCAATGCCACTAAAGTTCTAAACATAATGTCAAAGCAAAGTGAATGAAAACCACTGCAAAGCACACCTGTTGACTCCATGGCATTTCTTTTTTTGACTAAGGCATTTGTAGCTTTGTCAATAAGAAGCAGGATAAATTTGCATTTGTTCAAATATTTGTTGCCCTATGTTACTTATTGATGGCACAGAAACTGAAATGTCACTAGTTCTTATAGCTAGGCAGTTTAAAACCAGCTTGAGAACATCTATGTCATGCTGCAAGCAATGGTTATGATGGATTGTCAAATGCTGTTTATCTCTTTTATTCTTGTTTTAATAGAGACTTACTTCGTACAATGCATGGCCCACAGATGGCACCTGAAAGTACACTATCTGTTCCAAAAGAAATTTCAGGGTCATTTTTTTTTCCTCATCTTCTTCCAAGAGAAAACACACACATACTTTTTGTGTGTTACGGCCTTATGTAGGACACCACCCACAACCTCACCCTTTTTTCCCCTTTCATGGATAATCTTTTCACAGGGTGGAGAGGAGATGGGATGGGAAAAAAAGGGTTGCTTTCATATTTTCTAGAAATGATTTTGTCTACAACTATTTCCTTCTTGACTTCTTACTCACTGTTTATGAGATTTCCCTGTACTTTAACAATAGTATTGTTGCCACAGCTGCACTGATTATATTTCCCTAACTTCTCTCATTTTGGGGCTTGGAATCAGTGCGGTTTGTTTTCATACATGGTAACTTGGAACAGCCTCTAATAACATTACAGAAAGCCTTGATAATATAATTGTAATGTGCACACACACGCTACTTTCTCTGCTTTTTTGTCTCCATAATTGAATACCTAATTTGTTGGGGTTTTTTTTTTAATACTCTATCTACAACAAAAAGTGAAGTGATGATTACAGATGTGAACATTACAAAATGCACATTTTTAATAAGCGTATTAATAAAGGGTCAGGGAATGTTTCTAGTATTTCATTGCACAGCCATGGATCTCCATGTTGTTGGGGTTTTTTTTAATCTGTTATATCCATTAAATAAAACAAAATAACCAAGAAAACTATTCAAAATGTGTAACATACTTCGGTTATTTCTATTTTAAGTTATGAAAAACCTTGTGCCCCTCTCAGCTGATACTCAAAATAAAGATTTGGTTCCTATTTAGGCTTAAACCTGTATGAGCACTTCTGCAAAGCAAAGGATGTTGACAGTGCAAGGTTCAGCCCCACTCTGCTGGGGCTGAGCTCACCCTTTGAACTTAATGGCAAGTCTCCCTCTGTTGGAATGCCACTCAATATTCTTGGTGCCCTTAAATAAGAAAGATGTATATAAAATATGTTAGTTTAAAAGTCCTTCAATTGCTGGATTATCACCTGGAGACATATAGGTGTATGTAATGAACAGCTACTGCAATCGGTAGTTTCCCAGCATAAAAATATGTGTTATGGGACATACATTTAGACATATTAGGTAATGCACCGGAACTGTCTCACATTTAGATTGCGTCAGATACCTGTGCAAGTCTTGACACACTGTATACTTTCCATTGTTTCCAGGGCTAATTAGTACTGACAAAAGATGGCTCACTGGTAATCAGGGACACAAAAATTCCTTTAATCTGCAAAACACAGACAGGATGAAATGTGGAAGTTGGGACATCACCCTCCTGTCCTGCTTTGCTGTACAGATAGTCTCAGAGAGTTTTAAAGTATTGGGGCAGAGCATGGCAAAGTGACCTGCCTAGTGGGAAAGGCTGTGGATGATGCCTACCTGGACTTTAGTAAAGCCTTTGAAACCATTTCCCACAGCATTCTCCAGGAGAAACTGGCTGCTGTGGATTGGACAGGTATACTCTTCGCTGGGTAAAACTATGGCTGGCTGGCTGGGCCCACAGAGTGGCAGTGAATGGAATTCAATCCAGTTGGCAACCAGTCACAAGTGGTGTCCCCCAGGGCTCAGTACTGGGGCATGTTCTTTTTAATATCTTTACTGATGATGTGAATAAACTGATCGAGGGCAGCCTCAGTAAGTTTGCAGATGACACCAAGTCGGGTGGGAGTGTTGATCTGCTTGAGGGTAGGAAGGCTCTACAGAGGGATCTGGACAGTCTGGATCCATGGGCCGAGCCCAATGGTATGAGATTCAACAAGACCAAGTGCTGGGACTTGCACTTGGGTCACAACAACCTCATGCAATGTTACAGGCTTGGGGAAGAGTAGCTAGAAAACTGTCTGTTGAAAAAAGGACCTGGGGGTGTTGGTTGAGCCAGCAATGTGGCCAGGTGACCAAGAAGGCCAACACCATCCTGGCCTGGATCAGAAATAGTGTGGCCAGCAGGACCAGGGAAGTGATTGTCCCCCTATACTCAGCACTGGTGAAGCTGCACGTGGAATACTGTGTTCAGTTTTGGGCCCCTTAATTCAAGAAAGACATTGAGGTGCTGGAGTATGCCCAAAGCAGGGCAACAAAGCTGGTGAAGAGTCTAGAGAACAAGTCTTATGAGGAACTGCTGAGGCAACTGTGGTTTTTTTAGTCTGTAGAAAAGGAGGTTGAGGGGAAACTTTGTCACTTCAGGAATTAACCTCAAGTTGTGCCAAGGGAGGTTTAGGTTGGATATTAGGAAAAATTTCTTAACTGAAAGGGTTGCCAAGCCGTGGAACAGGCTGCCCAGGGAAGTGGTGGAGTCACCACCCCTGGAGGTATTTAAAACATGCGTAAATGTGGTGCTTAGGGACACGGTTTAGTGGTGGACTTGGAAGTTTTAGGTTAACAGTTGGTCTCAATGATCTTAAGGGTCTTTTCCAACCTAAAGGATTATATGATTATATGAGTGACAGTGCATATATTCTGGTTTGCCCTGCTGCAAGCCAGCAGCTGAGAAAGTCACTCTGCAACAAAAATCTTGAGCAAGCTGAGCAGACTGCTTGTTGACTACAAGCAAGACAGAAGAAAATATCGTCCAGTGTTGTCCTCCATTAAAAAGTTCCCTCTACAAAGATCTGTACACTGATGTCACATACAAAGGTAAAAAGATTTGGACACTAATGGTATTCCATTGTTATCACTGAATCAACCAGTCTCAAACAAATAGCTTATTAGCAAAGCAGACTTTTTAATTATTCTATTCCTCATGTTATATGTAAATCATCCCAATTACAGTATTTTTCCCACAGCATGTGGGATATAAATAAGGTAGTTATTACATCCAGAGTCAATGAACAGCCTTGGCTGTTTGCTTGGCACCATTTACTTCTATAGATGTTCCCTATGTGGCAACTTCTAATGAACTAGAATTGCAGCATTCAGTTTCTTTTTCTGGTCTCACTACATATATTTCACAGATTCACACAGAATCACAGAATGATAGGGGTTGGAAGGGACCTCTGGAGATCATCTAGTCCAGCCTATGACCTACTACCACACTGGCTAAACCATGGCACTAAGTGCCACATCTAGCCTTTCTTTAAACACATCCAGGGACAGTGACTCCACCACCTCCCTGGGCAG
>WUAM01000335.1:1032138-1055182 GCA_024336885.1 Actenoides hombroni | reverse complement strand
CCTGCTGGCCACACTATTCCTGATACAAGCCAGGATGCCACTGGCCTTCCGGGCCACCTGAGCACACTGCTGGCTCACGTTCAACCGGTTGTCAACCAGCACTCCCAAGTCTTTCTACACCAGGCCGCTCTCCAGCCACTCCTCCCCTAGTCTGTAGCACTTCATGGGGTTATTGTGGCCAAAGTGCAGGACCCTGCACTTGGTCCTGTTGAACTTCATACTGTTGACCTTGGCTCATCAACCCAGCCTATCCAAGTCCCTCTGCAGCGTCTTCCTACCCTCCGGCAGATCAACACTCCCTCCCAATTTGGTGTCATCTGCACTATTTAACCGATAAGAAGCAGGAAGCAGCATGCTCAGATTCCTAATACATTAAAGAAACAAGTGAATTTAAAATCCAGAAGGTGAGGGATTTTTTTTTGCAGCAGTAATTGCTTTTTGGCAAATTAGGTTTGAAAGGAGAGCCAAAAACCCTTTAGAACCAAGTCTAGGAACCAGATTATATGTTTCAAGGTTGATCAATGCTCTCATCATCAAATGCTCTCATGCATTGTCTAGCAGATGCAGAAAAACCTTCACACAATTACAAAACAGGATTGTCTGCACAGGTCACAATAGACTTTTCTCTCAAATAAGATGGTTAAAAAACCATAAATATCTGATGTTGAAAGAAAGTGTTTGCACCAAACAAATTAGAGAGGTCATCAGTCAAGACTGTTTAATACTAGTTAAAATGACACCTTTGCAATAAACTGGCAAATTGCACATCAGGTTAAGTTATCTTTTGCTGTAAGCATTCGAGTTATTTGTGCCTGAGGGAGTCTGTTGTGACTTGCATATACTTAAATCTGTTTCAGATGATGCTTTCATTTTATTTTATGAACAGTTTTCTATTTCTTTTCACAGTTTAACTTGCCTCTTACCTTATCAAACATGTTTGTAAGCTACCAAATGCATGTCTGAAAAGAAAGCCATGCTGGTGACTGCAAGCTAAGGCCAAATTATAAACCTCTTGCAAAACTGGTGCCATTTTAAAGTATACCTTGTACAAAGTTGCTGAATTTTTAAGTCAGAAGTTTTTCTTAATATGGCATCAAAATTTTCAACTGTCCTTTGAATGCACTACTGTTTTTACTACAGCGTAAAAAATCCTGAGAGGCACATGTGAGTTACACTTCATAATTTGAGTATCAGCCAATTGTCATGAGGTTTGAGCATAAACTCTTTTCTTCTATGAGTTCTGAGTAATTCGTTTCCATATTTCTTTTGCTGATCCCTGGTTTTGCAAGCTTCCATGCTTCCTGGTTTCACCTAATATTAGAAGCAGAAATACTGCTCATAAAGACTTGTCTGAAAATATTACTATAATTTATTTTTTTTTTCTTACAATTTCAAAACTGCATGCCCAAGAAATCTGGGAAATGAGTACTTAAGTACTTTCCTGAACCTAAACTACCAAAATCTCTGATACTGACCAACTGGAATAATATAAGAGAATTCATCTAGTAGAGATGTTCTTGTAGAGGTTAACATTTAGGTCAAGGGGCACAAAGGTCTAATTCCCATTTCTTCCTCTTCTGATGTGCTGAAGAGAAAGCCATGTGACCTCTTTAGGCTATGTTCTATAACCCTGACATTGAGAAGTCAAGGGAATGATTGCAAAATAAGGTATGGTTCAGCGTGAATGAAAGGACATCAGGAAATTTTCTTTACCACTACATTTTAAAAGACATTCCAATGCTTTGATTCAGTGAAAGTTAGGTACCTTGGTCCCTTTTGTACTCCCCAGCATATCTCTCTGAATTTTTGGGTAATTACACCACTTAAAAGAAAACACTGATATCTTAGACTTTGGGGCTGTAAATATTTCTGCATGTTCTCAGCTTTAAGCACATGAATTGATTTGTTTATGTTACCTGATCCCACATCTAGCAACTCAGAAGTTTATGTAAATATATAAATATTTGCAAGTCAGGAGTCTTATTTTCCAAAAATCAAATAATATTTAAGGGATATGGGGGGAAATTACAGTTTGATTTGCAGCCTTCTTAAATTGTGATATCATCCTCACATACAGAAGCAACAACATTTGTTGTAGCTCTTACAAACAAGGTTCAAATATGAATTCAAAGGTTCTACATAAAAAGGTAACAACTCCTGCTGTTTTGTGCTTCCACTTAATGTTAAGCAACTAGTTGTATTAGTTTATATGTGTAACAGGTCACTTAATGAGAGATAGCCTGCTTGCTAGTCAGCCTAAAAGGAATATTCTTGATATTTGTCTCTTCTGAGAATGGCATGTATTAAAATAGGTAACACATGATAACAGGATTGCCAGTATTAGAATGAAAATGGCTACTACAGGGCAATGAAGAAATGTCTTTTTTAATCCATATTAGTGCTGAGTCAGTCTAATCTATGGCACAACGTGGCTTTTATGCACATATAAATGTCTTGGCTAGGGAAATATCCTCCCTCTCACATTACAAATGTCTATCAACAAGAAAAAAATATCAATTACCTAATATGTCATTTGAAGATCAATTCAAGATGTTCCAAGTATATTGGTTTTTTCCACTGAAAAAGGATTCTGAGTTACTAGATCATTATCTCCTCCTACATTGTTTTGGCACTTCATCCAATATTAAATGTACATTTTGCTTTCTTCAGAAAATACATTAATAAAATTTAAATCTCTTTTCTTTATAGCTGTAAAAATTGCACAATGATTTGGCTTTACAAAACAGTGAGCTAGTGCTTTGCATCTTTTAATGCTTTACCTCTGTACTTGAAGATGTCCTTAGGAAAGACAATTGTGTAGTCTACATTCCTGCAATTACTATATATTATATTTAATTGGAAAGAAGCAATCTACTGCTTATTTAAAGTAGACATAGCACACTCTGTCAGATAATTAAGAAGCACAGACACCAAGAGTATATAATTTTTTCATAAATTGTAAAGACAGAGAGTGGCATTTTCATTAAAAGATAGGTTTAGATTTCCCAGGAGGACTGTGAAATGTGGAAGTTATTAGCAAAAACTTTAGTCTTAAGAAACAGTCACAAGTAACATGCCTTTTGCTTTGCAAAACATGAGGAAGCAGGTAACATTCACACAGCACAGCAAAGAGGAATTAAAATAGAACATTCCTGTATAAGAGAAAATTGCATTTTATAGAAATCTGTACCAAGAAAAAAAAAAAAAAAGATCTGAACTGAATTCATCTTATGCTTTTGGGAGGATACTATATCTACTGCTGGCAGCCTATGGGAAGCTTGACAGTCACCTTAATCAACATGCCTCTATATTTCAGTATTCAGGCATCCGGGCTTTGTCAGGAGAATGTTATGACTCCTTTACTCCATCATTACCATTTACCTTTGCCAGAATTTCCTCTATCAAAGTATCCGTCTTCTGTTTTACACTGAAGAAAGACAAAAGCCAGGGATGAGTCTAGTCACTAGAAATCTATCTTCTTAATCTGTAGCTTGTTTGAACAGGAATCTGCTTTCCAATAATGCAACCACTGGGTCTGGTTTTTTCATGTCACTTATCTTGCCTGTAGCAAAGAACACACTAGAATTTAGACATACCACAGAGGTAGGTCTCTCAGAGCAGCTTGCAATACACTAAGTCACAGAATAATCTTGAGTGATTACATTAGAGAACACTCCTTTTTGAAGAAAAACATCATTCATCTGTGCTGTCTTTATCAACTTAAGGACTGTAGAGCCCACTGGTATTTTTTCTTCTTTGTCCAAAACAGCATGGTTAAAAGCTCCATCTTTCTCCCATCTTTCCTTCACTGATGATAGAAGAGCACTGAGGGATCTAGGGTGGTCAGGCAGGGTAGTGATTATATTTTCACGTCATCAATAAGCATTAGCTCTTTTTCTGGAAAAGAAAGATGGTGAAAATTGGAGGTGTTAAGAAAGTTTAAATACTTTTGTAGTACTTAAAGTCTCCTCAGACATACCTCACATTGGATCTAAAAAACGTATAGAATGAGGGTATTACTCAGACCAAACATTGCCAGACTATCTCCTGCCTTTCAGAAAGCCAGCTCGCCAACAATAAGTGAGAACTTAGCTTTCTTCTGAAGTTGTCTGTTGCCATTACATCTGGACACAAATGTAACCTAGTAAATGGGCTTAGATATTTTTTTTTTCATACCTGAGGAAATATATATTAAGATAAGTGCCCCTCAGAATTTATGGCACCTACCCCAAATGGGTCTGACAAGAACCATTGAGACCAGAATGCTTCAACATGCACACCCTTTCTATTCCGTATCAGGTAGAGATCTCCCATTGGCTACATCAGGCAGATGTCAGATAAAAGGAGACACAAGACTCTTATCTCCTTCACTAATTATTAGTGTTCTAGTTTTACTGGCTATGCCAATGAAAGGATGGCTTGCAGAGGAGCTGTGAACACAGGTCTTCTTTGGGTCCTGACTGTTTTCCAGCCACATGGCTACCTCACAGACAGCCAACGTCAGTTGGCAAATTGATATATTTTTGCATTTGGACATGGGATATAAAGAGCTGTCCCATGTGCTCTAGAGGACTTGCTGTGGAAATAGCTACAGCTGTGATTTCAGGTAGGAAATACTGAATAGGTGATTTTAGTTTGAGGAATGAGATTGTTCTTAAGAAGCAATTCAAGCAGTGCAGTGCCATGATTTCAGGGATTTTTCTTTTTAACTCCAGGTCTAGTTCAGGTGTGTTTGTAATAGTGATGGAGTAGGATGATATCCAGGTAAGAGACACCTTACTTTCCACATCTCCTGGCATGGAACAGATTTTCAAGAGTTCCTGTTCCAGCACTGTCAACACCGGCCTTATCTTCAAGGTTTTTTTAGTCCTTGTTTTCCCTTCATGATGATCATGGAATATACTATTCGGTCTCTCTCATCTCTGTGGGAGGAAGAATGAAATCAGAACAATAAAGACTGAAGGGATATAGTAACAGAGACATAATGCTAGGATAGAGTGAGGAGAAAAAGTATAGTAAATTTTGGAAGAAACCTTCACAGTATAGTGGGAAGGTCTGTGGAATCACAAGGAAGTAGTTAAAAAATAAACAAGTTTGGAATATTCAAAGACATAACAAATGATATTCTAATAATTAGCCTAAGGAAAACAAGCTCACATAGGGAAAAAAAAAAGCCTACATCGCAACCAAAAAAACCCCACCCACCCCATCTCAAAACAACCCAAGGACTAATAATACAGTGAGAATGTGTTATTTATAGCTGTCATGCTATGTAAATCATACTGCATAGTTTAATTTGAATTTAATATTTAAGAAATAGTGCTTGTTTCTAACCAACAACAATTTTCTCCTTTTCTTGGAAGGAGTGGGTGTTGTATGGCCATTCATCACCTAATATCTGTGTACTTTCTGAACAGAATCAAAAGCAATAGAGAAATTCAGAGATTTTTTTTTGACAATTGCTTAGAGTCCTAAAGAACCTAATACACTTTTTTGGGTACAATTTTTACTTTTCCCACATAATTCCTAAATTTAAATGAGAAAAATCAACACTCCCTGTAAGGCCTCATCTCCTTTTTTTGGCTGCATCATCAGTTATTCTGTTATAGCAGCTCTCTTATGTCCCTTTCTATGAGATACCTCATGAACACAGAGACCTTGTCCTAAACAACTTCCAACCGATAGATATTTGGACCAACCCCAAATAACAAGGAAATAAACCCACCACTTAGAACACTGATGAAATTCAGGGTGGGAGAACTGGTGTAGAGTCATTGCAAGATTTTGCCCCTAAGCCTGCACGCATACTCACAGTTACATTTAAATACTTTTAAATAAGATAAACATCTATAAAATAAAACCAGAAAGAAGCTCTTTTCAAATGGAATTAGGAACCATCTGATACTGAAACTCCTAACATGCCTGTGTCTTGACAAGTCTTTCATGATCAGCGTACAAAAAAAGAGCTTTCATGTTACTCAGACCATCTTAAACAAGAGGGATATCAGAAAATAATAGTAGAATTGTTCATATTAGGGCAGAATATATAAACCACAGTATCTCTGTGAGGAAATAGACTTGCTGTCTGCTGGTTTTTGTGCATCTAATTAAGTACAGATTTTTTTGGCTACTAAAACATTTTTCCAGAGCTACCAAGAAATAAAACCTAAACAAGTCAAATAAAGCCATGAATGGATATATAGTGCGATACTCTTTCACAGTAAACCTGGAAACCTCTACACGCAGATAAACCCAGCTCTTCTAACATGGCTATTTTTCAGCCATGTTATTTCTAACAAGCTCTTACTTAGCTGTCCTGAAAAGAGCATCTCTAAGCAAGAGTTGTTTTCACTTTCATGTGCTCAAGAAAATGACTGTAATTAACCTTTTGATCTTGTAACTGGCTCCACTTAGAAATGTCTTTACCAAGCAGATGATCACACAAGTGTCTCCCAAGCCATCTAGCTTCTGAAAAAGACAGAAGAGATAGAAAGGGGCAGAGACAATGAATGGAGCAGAGAATTGGGATCCATAGTACTGGAGATGGAGGTTCTGCCCCCACTTCATGAATTCCTAGCCAGGGCTCCATGACAGAAACTACACTCAAGTTTACTCTCTTTAATTGACTGACATCACATGCTAGACTGTACTCTGTGACTCATACAAAGAGTTATGAAGGATGTAATGCTCCCTGGTAGATCCACACAAGTTCCTGTGCACTTTTGACAATAGAGCATTCACTGCACACCACATTTCCACAGCACTTCTGCACATATATTTTGATTCATAAGTAAGGAGGATCATGTAACTTATAGCAGAATTTTCTGCAAGTCTGTTCATCCCTGGAGCTACGCCTACATCCCTCTAGGCACATCTGACTTACAAATGAAGCTGAGGGGTATGAGCAGAGATTTTCAACAAAGAGTAAATGGCAGTGTTTCTTCATGAAGATGTGGGAAGCAGTGGATTTTCCAAGAGGTTATGCTATATACTAATAGCTGACGTAAATCAAAGTAAACAATTTACACACATTTTAATGGTACTATAAAAATTGGGAACTCTGCTACCAATCCTGACTTCCTACTGGCAACTTCTCTATTCCATTTGTATAGATGTAGAGGACTCATGCAATACACAGAGACTCTCTTTTCTGGCTAACAGATAACCACTGTCATTCTTTTCAAAATGTTTGAAATGCTTTTTGTACTGTTTTCCTTGCCAACTCACCATGAAAGAAGAACAATCGAAGGTAAGAAAAACTTGGTGAATAGGTCTCCAGAAGCTGATTACCACCATTGGCTGACAGGGTTGTATCTTACAGAAGGAAATGAAGCAGAAAACATCTGAACTGACCAGTACCTTTTCCAGGAACTTGCACAGAACACAAAGCAAAAAGGCTTAAAATATTGAAAATGTCAGTAGAAGGCCCAATCCTGGGAGATTCACACCAAAGTATGCAAAACAAAAAGGCTTACTAATGAGGTTGCACTTAATTTTGCAGAGAGATGTGTGAAGTGAAACATACAGACAGACAGGAGACAAGATTCTTTAATCCAAATGATATAATGACTATTTTGAGAGTTCATGCAAACTGGCAGGTCAGGGAAACACTTGGTGCTTATGTCAAAATGTCAAAGGATGCTGTCATAAAGAAGGAAATGATAGCTATGTCATTTTGTTGCTAGTTAACTACCTCACAATGTTCTGGGACATCCTTGCAGATCTTGCTACACCCTTATAGGGCTTTATCCTGTCACAGTTTCACAAGAGTCAACTACTACTATTGCTCCTTAATGACATGTAATAACAAGTAGCTGCTTCTTGACTCTTTCATTTCCAAGCCCAATTTCTTTAGAATACAATATGCTTTAGAATGAGGCAATTTCTCACTTTTACAAGACTTTCACAACTGACTAGAGAACAAGTTCTTAGATGAAAGTTTACACTGCTTGCTCTATTGATGTACTAAGAACTTTATCACATCTCTAGCTCTCTGTTTTTACATATGGGAAAACCGTAAATAAATACCTTATTCTGAACTTTGGAATTTATCTATTCTGCATCCAGAGGATATTGACAGGAGAGGGGCCATAACAGTCAAGCTACAGATTTCATTTTCAGATAGGAGTAAGTTGAGAAGCTGGGTACAAAAACATGGGATTTTTAATATGTGTGGTTAGTGCAAGAGTGAAATAAGATGAAAGATTCATCTTATTCATCTTAATAAATTCAAGGGAAGCCACAAATAGTATTCTCATATTGTTTTATTTTTGAGCCATGGGCCTAAAGGGTATTTTTAATGCAGAGGAATTAAATCATGCTTGTCCAATGTATTTTCCATCAGCCTGAAATTATGTATCACTGTGCACATTCACATGTATTGAATCTTTCTGCAATATATTCATGGCTGATAGCGAGTGGGATTAATGGAATGTATGAAATACCAGAGAAACTGTGTGTGTTGAAGCCCTAAAACAAAAGCTAGAAAGCAGGGTGGTCCTCTGAGTTCAGTTTTCACTTAATCTACTGAGTCATTTGGTGACCTTGGACAAGCAATCTGACCTTCTGGCACTGTGGTGAGGCCAACTGTAAAGCAATGTAAAACCAAACATGGAAGATTAATTGCTGCAAGAAGAACTAAGTAGTTTTGGTAGGATATTACCCCTTAAGCACCCTCTCTGCTCATCAGAAGAATCCTAGCTAAGGCAATATGCTAATATATGTTTGCCTGTGATCAAACTTGGAAGAATAGTTGTTCTTTGAAGGTCTTTGCCAAGCCTTACTGAGCTACTTCCTCTATCTACAGTGTTTCTTTTCTAGACTTCTCCATTGCCAGATTGAGTTATAGGCTTAATGAAAAGATGTATCTGTCGCCAGGCCTTTTAATGATTCCAATTTTTCTAAGATTTGGAATCAGAAAAGCTGTTTTAGAGGAAGCTAATCACTGGGTTCTGAGCCTATTCTGAAAGCAAAATTTTGAGGTTTGAAGTGTCCCTCTGTTTTTACTTGATTTTGGTTTCGTTTTTTAATGCCTGTGAGGTGAGCCCAAGGCCAGACTGATGATTGCATCAGGAAAATGGAAAGATGAAGAGAAGAGAGAAAGAATGGCCTCAGCCCTAAAATAGCACTGTAAAGGGCGTTTTACTTGGAACTTTCTTTCAGCTGACATCAGTCAGGGTAAGAAAAAGATTTTAGTTCAAAAGTGTAAAGCTAAAACAGGGCATTTAAGGCCGGATGTAACACTCAGATCTATTTGGTGTCCTGAAAAAAAATGAGGTTCCACCTGGAACAGAAGTTTAATGTTTTTTTCAACTTGAAAAACATTTGGTTTAATTTGATGTTTTTGACCCTGGATAAAACAAAGGCAGCACAGAACTCAAGACACACACGGAAAAATAAAAGGAACTGAAGTGCAACAGCAGCTATTGGGTTCTTCTATTCCTGTTGAACTGGAAAATTCAGGAAAAGCCAATTTTGAACAGTGGGTTCTGATAATCTCTGATGTCCAAAGCCAATGCCACTGGGAATTTTCTAGCAAAGCCAACAGCACTAATTTTTTTAATATAATGTTTCAGCAAGACATTATTTCCATTTTGTTCAAAAACTACAGTTTCATCAATGGAGCTTCTTCAGCCACAGCTTGTAAACAAAAGTAGGTTCTTATATGTGTTTTCACTAAGCATGACGACATAGCAAGCCTGGGAGCCTCATAACTATGGCTGTGCTCTTCAGTGGGAAATATTTTTTCTGAATCAACACTTGCAATGATACATCTTAGGTCTACCTCATGTTCAGAAAATTCAGTGAAACTATCATGTCATGCAGACCAAGCAATCTGCTTCTCCCACTAAATTGTCTGTCATAGATTCAGATTGTAGCACATAAAAATGACAGCAAGCAACTTGCACATGTATTTTCACCTAAACTTCAACAGTGAACATCCTTCCTCCAAATGCTGAAATGGGTGGGGGAAATATTGACAGCACCAAGCACATAATGGGAAGAATGTAAGTAGGATCTTGGGCCAAGTGATGAGCCCCCTCAGTGATGAGGAATAGGAGGATTTGTTACTCATTCGAGTTTTTTGCTTTTCTCATATGCTTTTATGCAGATAGAGATGGTTTTCAACTCAAAATAACTCTGTAGACTAACCCCAGCAGTAAATGGATACTGGAACAAGTGTTCTCAAAACAATAACAGACAACTCCTTATTATAAAAAATAATGCTATCTTCAAGAGATTGGCTTCTTTAACTAAGATGACTTGTGTGGATGAAGTGGTCCACTGGCAAATGAACAAATTGATAATCTGCTAATCACTTTCTGTAATTCATGATTCTAAGCACTATGCTACTGAAACTGTGTTTCATCTTTGTACTAACATTAAATGGAAAGAAAAGGTGAGGGAAAAGGAAAAACAAGTCTTTTCATGAGGCAGGTTTGTGCATGCTTAGCCAGCTCTTCTGTTCTGGTTTTAAGGCAGAAGAAAAAAAAAACAACACTGAAACATAAAGCGGTGTGGATTGTATGGAAAATTTGACTCAGATCAAGTGCCTGGCCAACACCACAAAATGGACTGCAGACAAATCTGATAATTAGAAAAAGCAGTGAATAACAAAATATTTTTTGACTCATGCCATATCAGCCAGACTCTGAAAATTCTCAGAGGCAACAAAACAGCATTTCATTCCCCACAGCTTATTACAGTTTTATGCTTGATCAATGCCACTTGCTTCAGAGGCATTATACTGGTGTAATACTGGAGTTGAGAATTAAGACCAAAATTCACCTTATTCTTCCATGACAGTTCATTTTCACAGCTATTTAGTCAAATTGCACAAACAACCAGGTAAACTAGGAGTGACCGCACTTAGGTCAGTTTTGTACAACTGACATAAACAAGATCAGAAACACTCCTATTGTATTAATCTGATTTACAGTGCCTGGGGTTTGTTTTTGTTTCCTTTTTAGACCAACTAGCCAGGGTAAACACATATGCTGATCAGTCCACAGCAAGGGTGGGATAAACATCATGACCATCGCAGAAGGGATACCATATAGGGATAAGTATGTCTAGTGCCTGTTTTTCATCTATTGCTGCCACTGCAACTGCCAAGCTGTGCAGGTAGTGGAGGCTTGAAGGCACAGTGGTAAGAGCTGGGAAAGAAAAAAAGATTTTCCAGAAAGTAGTCAAATATGAGCAAGAGAATAATAATGCCTGTGAAGGAGACAGAGCACAAAACAAGGACAATACCAGGTAAAAGAACCTAGAAAATAGCTGGACCAAGTGGTAAAGTGGAGAGATGAGGAAAGAAAGAAAGCCAGAGCTGATGCAGGAGGAGGTATGGAAGGGGAAAACAAGTACCTGAACAATAATCTGAAATGAGGTAAGAAGATGGACAACAACTTCTTGTCACAGCTGTTGCAGAACATATTTAACTCTATTCAGAGAAGCAAGATGTAAGTAGTCATAACAAGCTTCACTATTCTTACCTGGATGCTTTAAATAGCTATAGACGATGAAGGGCAGACTTTAGAAAGCAATTCTGTTACACCCTTTTTACACATAGCAGGATTGCTTTTTCTGCTTTAAGAGAGTCTGAGGAGTTATCAGATACACTCAGTGTGGTCTCATGTAGCTCCATTTTTAATTTGGAGGGATATGAGGAAAGTCAGGTGAGCAAAGAGTCAATTTGTGCTGCCTCTCTCCCCAGAATGTTTGATTCTTACAGAATTTTCAATTAGATTTTCTCACTTTCCTGAAAATTAAGGAACAGAAAGAGATTTTTCATGTAACAATTCTCCCTGGAAATTTCTTGGGCTGTGACAGTGTATAATGACCACTCTCCCAAAGGTATCTGCTTATGCCTTTCTGCCTCTCTTATTCTGGCACTTCACTTGTAAAGCAATACAGGAGTGAATCAGAGGAATGAGGAAGTGCAGTGTGAAGGTAACTTATAACCCCTGGCTTGGAAGGAATATTCCCATGTGTAACTTGCAAGTAGAAAAAATGGGCTGAGTAAGGAACTCCACCTTTCCTAAGCTTCAGTGAGTTTTTCTTGTGTTTATAATTACACTGGGTTTACATGGCAAGGTTTTGGCAACACAGGAGTTGCAGGAGTGAGCTCTGTGAGAAGAGACCAGGGTCTGTCTACCACAGTACACAGCTGAGCCCATCAGCCAAGCTGGAGGCATCTCTGAGAAACCACATTTTTGAAAGGCCAAAATCCACTCACGACAGTGTGAAGAGTGAGTAAAGTAAGCATGAGAAACAACCCTGTGAATATCAAGGTCAGAGAAGAAGAAGGAGTAGGTGCTCTAGTCATCAGGGCAGAGATTTTCCTGCAGCCTGTGGAAGACACCACAGTGAAGCAGGTATTCTCCTGCAGCTAATGGAAAGGATCATGTCGAACCGGATATCCACAGTGCAGCCCATGGAGGACACCATGCCTGAGCAGGTTTACCCTGAAGGACCACAGCCTGTGGCGAGGACTCACAGGGGGAAAGTATAAGGAAGGAGAAACAGAAAGGAACTGATGTGGATTGACCCCATTGCCCCCACTCTCCATTCCCCTGCACTCCCCTGGGGGATGAGGGGGAGAATGTACAGGAGTTGGGACTGAAGGAGTGAAGTTGAGCCCGAGAAAAAAATAAATGGGGGTGTGTGTTTAATTTTTGTCTTGGTTTCTCACCATCCAACTCTATTTTTTTTGCAATAAATTTCATTACTTTTCTCAATCAAGTCTGTTTTCCCTATTTACAATAACTGGGAAGTGCTTTCTCTGTATTTGTCTCAACCCACAGGCTTTTTCATCACTCCACCATCTGTGGAGGATGGGTAGTGAGAGAACATCTGGATGGGCATCTGACAGGCAGCCAAGGTCAACCCACCACAGTGATACACATTTTAATTTTGCTGTTCCCTTCTTAATCTCATTTCATTTAACTTCCTTTCTCTCTAGGATTACTAGCAAATAAAGAAAGGTACCTCATGATGTCACCCACAATGGCTCTGCTCTAAGCAACAAGTTAGCTGAACCAAATAGCTCAAAATATAAAAGTTAATGAAGATTTTGAAGAGGAACACTATCAAATATAAAGCAGAAAAAATGACAAGCACCAAATACAAGTTTTCCCCCTTTGTAATTCATGTGCTTCAGTTCTTGGATAAAAAGGAAAGCCTTGTTTCCAAATGAGCCATAACTAAACAGCTATCTGCAAAGAGTACTTAATGGTTGTGTATATTCATTTGCATAGCAAATTAAGAAGATGTAGCAATGCTCTCAGCTTCCCTGTGCTATTCTGCCATCTGCACCATACACAGAAGAAGCAAGGCCAAATTTGAATGGAGTTTTGGCTCAGAAATTTAAAAAAAAAAAAAGTATCCTTTTGAAGCTTTACCTTATATGCCAATGCTGAAGTTCTTGTATGAACAATCTTCTCTTGAAAGCATCAGTAGTGCTGAGAAAGTACCTACAGGAACTACAAAATACACTCCTTTTAAACACTTTGGCTGATGGATTTATCCATGGCACTAGAGCTGTTGTCAGAGGCCCAGTCTGCTGGAGGCATTTAGAGGTTCACTCTAGTGTCAACCCTGAAGCAGCTTCAAACCTTTCTCATTTGATGTACATATTCTGATTCTGATCCATAACTCTTTCAAGATTTCAGTTAAAAGCATGATATGCCTACAGCCAAGTTAGGTTTATTTTACCTGGACTATCTTTAAGTAGGTATTAGTATCAAGTTACTGATGACTGGGTGGTTAACGCTAAAAAAAAAAATAAAAAAATCAACATTTTCTGTCAGCTGCCATAAAATGATAGTAGAAATTTGTTTATTTCTACTTCCAATTATTCTTAGTTGCATGACAATGCTTTTGTAAGTAATTTGCTTGCGTAGGATCTCTGCTAGTATTTTAGATAATGGCTGCAAAATACTGAATCATAATTTGAAAGAATTAAAACCATTCAGATCTCCATTTATGAAAATCATTGCCATTTCTCAGTGATACTATAATCTACTAACTTGCTTAAATTGCACATAGACTTATGGCTAAAATAGTGATTACCAGAACACACCTATGGTGCCTTATTCTGAGAAGGCTCTCCTGAAATGTAATAAACATTTTCTGAGACTTTTAAATTTACTGTCCAGAAGCTGCTCTAAGGCAAGCACCTTCTTAAAAAAATAAGCATTATTTCGTGTCACGCTGTGTTATTAGAGTCCACTTAGGAATGTTAAACAAGCTAGAAGAATCTGCATCTGCAAAAGAGACCCAATGTTTGTTAGAATACCTTTTACCATTAAAATAATTTGAAAACTCTTTAGCAAACAGCTATTCTATTTAATTAAAACCAGTTCAATTCAGAATTACTCTGGAGTATTTTCTTCATTTATTTCTGCCCT
The DNA here is from genome assembly GCA_024336885.1 of Actenoides hombroni. Classification (NCBI taxonomy): domain Eukaryota; kingdom Metazoa; phylum Chordata; class Aves; order Coraciiformes; family Alcedinidae; genus Actenoides; species Actenoides hombroni. Next base: position 1,040,774 of record WUAM01000335.1, on the reverse strand, counting down.
TTTGAATCCCTATTAAATCTTCTGTAATAGAGTCACAAAATAAAAAAAAAAAACCAACCTTAAATTAATGTGGTCAAGTATTCATGTGTTTGTATTCCCTATATTTATGTAGTCATTTATATACATATACACATATTTCCATAGAATAGTTATATATACATAGTATTAAAAAAATCTGACTTTCATCTGTGAGTGAAAGATGTCTTATATGAAATATGGAAATTATAGAGTCATAATTTTAATGTCTCCAGTGTCTGTATCTTGGACCTTCTAGGTTTCTTGATGTGTAGTATTTCTACATATCAGACATTGACAAAATTATCAGTATCACAAAATCATCAAAGCTGCTTGACTTTATTCTGATTTGGACCAGAAACTAAGTATGTAAAAATTCTGCATGAGACAGAAATAACTACAAAAATGCTCATTGGAAAAAAGTAAAGTTTATAATCTAAAAATGCTCTCTGAATGAAAGCTGTCCAAATTTATGCAATGAATGTTACTCATGTAACATCCAAAACTTGCTGAATTCACTGATATGGTGGAAATTTTTTCATTTATGTCACTAAAATTTGGATGATACCTGCAACACTCTATTAGTGTCTATAAAATACTTTAAAAATAGATGATGTAAGGAAAATCTACAGCTACAGATATGTCAAAGATAAAACAGAAGGTAGAAAAAGATGGCTTTCGTAGATCCCTTAACCTCATAAATCCACTCTGGTATGCATCAAAATGCTGAAAGGGCAGTTGTACCTGCAAAAGCATTTCTCTGGATTTAAAGGCAGCAAAAAGGCTCATAGAAAGACTGAAGACAGCTTCTTGTCTTGTCTTGGATCCTGACTAGCTCATCTGTCAGCCTGCATCCTCAATACAGCTGTAAATGTCTGTCAGCTAATGAAGTACTTCAGTCTGTGAGCTCCTTCTATCAGCTAATGGCTAGATACACTACAATGCCAGCCTGTGTTCTGGTGTAGATAATACTTATTAATCCTGGTCATATGGTCACAGAAACTGAAAGGCAGTATTTATAATAACCTCTACAGTAATGGTGATAAATAAACTGATAAAAATAAAATCATTAATGCTGTCCTGAATCTATATTCTACTGAAGTAGATACAAGACTTTCCAGAAACATTATTCTTGAGGCAGTTTTAAGGCATGCAGATTTTCAGCGCTTTTAGAGATCAGATTTAATCAGGTCAAGAATATTTTGGCTTTTTAAGGTATGTCTAATATGTAAAGAAGCTGCTGAATTCAGCTCCATGACACTTAACACTATTGTAATCTTGAATCCTCACATGGCTTTGCTAAAGTATCATAATTTTAACTAACAGATACATTAGCTGCCATTGAAGAGGATTTTTAGGTGGCTTTTTCTTACATTATAAAGCAAAACCATGCACAAACTTTACACATCTGCCACCTGTGTTACTACTGCTTTTTTCTGCACTTTCTGTTTACTGCTTACTGCCATTTGTGTTATGATTCAGTGAAATATTTCAAGTGCATGGTACCATGTGCCCAGCTATGGCTAAACTAAGCTCAGCAGAACTTTGTGTTGCCATAAAGACCTATTCATCTAGATCATCTTAGAGGAGATGAGGCTGAGAAACACGTAAGAGCTTTGGAAGAAGATATATCTTTTTCTGGAAGTTTGTAAAACACATAACAAGTGGACATCCTGATTCTACAGGGCTTCTCTGGAAGCTGAAGCAGTACAAAACACAAGAGTTACAGAAATTAAACCGTATCTGTCCAAATAGTTAAAATTATTGCCATGATTTAAAAAAAATTTTTAATACTAGATGTTTGTAGAAAATCAAAACAAACCACTTTTCTCGAATAATTCACAACTGTCAACTTCCAAAAAGTTACCAGAAGGTGGAGAGGTGGAAAAAACACTCTAAGATCTGTGTCACCTGAGACAAGGATATTTATGAGAGTAGGATAATAGAGTCAATATGTTTCAAGTTCACCTTCCTTGCTCCTTTAGCTACCATTCTATTTCACTAATGCCCAGCAATGTCACACAATCTAGTCACACAATACAGACTTTTTATATTGTTGACATTGCATAGCTTACAGATGGTAACTTGACTGGAAAGGACAGTTATGATGATGTACAAGACTAATGCTAGTCAAGTGAGAAATTAAAACCTGAATGGTTTTGATATATATTTGCACAACCTCTCTTCCTACCGGTTGTTTCCAAGTTCTAGTAAAAGCACCTATTTTCATTTCAGCTTAAGATTGGCCTTTTATTTTTCGGTACAGAGATTGCCAAGTGTGACAAACCATGAACTGTTTGTCAGCAATTTAAAGCATGGTAAACACTGCTCCATGCTGAGTTTATAGATGAGTTATGCTGACTGCTCTATTAAAGAAGTCTCCACACAATCATTTAATCAATTGAAAAGAGAAACACTTTCAATTTTCATGTAATCAAGCCCACAGTTATGTCAGACTGACAGCAGTATTTGTCAAGAAACCCTTCTTTTTGGGGAACTACAAAGGAAAAATTAAATAAGTTAAAAGCAGGGCTTTTTTTATTTTCAGTGAACAACTGAAAAAAAAACCAACAAAAAAAGGTGAATTCTACAAATGAGATACAAGAATGACTACAAGGGAGTTCTAGATGAACGTGCTCTCCTTGCTTCAGCTAAGAATGGAAAGTAATTCTTAAGTAATAGATTTAAAAGCTATTTCTGGCATAGGGTGCGTGGAGATCACAGAAGATGCCATCCATAACGGATCACCCTCCAATTTTTATGACACTGTTGCTACAGGTCTCCAGTTGCAGTTTGTGACAGATGCTATCGGTAGCATTTAGACTTCAAATCTTTGTGAGCTGGTTTAAGAAAACTCTCAGACTTGGTACTCCGCAAACAGTTTCAGCTCAATTGCTGATACAATATTGTAGACTGATATATTGCATAAGTAAGTACAGCTGGTTTACTGTAAAGCAAAAAGAAAAAAAAAGTCTTGAAAAGTTTTGGAATAAAACACACTGGAGCTGAAAACTTTTCATTGGTTAGCAGTAATATTTTACATTGATATTTTTAAAGTACTGTCATTTACCTATCCAGTTCTTCACATTACTCCAGAATATCCTTATAATTGATTTTCATTTTATGTTTCCAGTCAGAGACTGATTTATTAGCTTATCCTAAATAAAAATTTAAAACGTTTGGCCATTGGAACCTTTTGTATTTATGCTACATGTTTATGGAATCAGCTTCTTGTTTATATTCAGAAATCAGAATCCAATTTGGTTTATGAGTCAAAACTGAAGAGGCATTTGTCTGATGCTGGTTTTAATTAGGTCAGATCTGTGAAGTTTACTAGGACTTCTTCTGAATGATGATGTAGAAAAAATGTTATGAAAGACCTTCTTTTAATGATTAGTGTATTGTCAGACTTCTGAAAACATAGAGCAATCTATTAATCTCAAACATTTATTTTCATAAAGCTCATTCTATGCAGAATGTTGTAGTGACATGAGATACAAAAGAACTCTAATATATAAAAATCACATGAAATATAGCTCTTCAGTACACAGGTGGAAAAGTCTCTGCAGTTCTGGGTCATTCTGACACAAAATTAGCCTGCCTTTACAAATAAAACTAATATAACAAATGTTAGCAAAACCTTGCTCTAGGTTCTTATCTTCTTCTGAGCTACCGCCACCCCTATTGACCTCTCCTCAGAAGATTTCCTGTCCTCTTGCTTTTCTCATCAACTTTCCTGTTTTCCTATTGGTACAGAAATTGAATAACATGTCTGTTGGTACAGAAAGTAATAGTACTGAACAGCTAAAAAGTCTTCTGTGTGAAACTAATGTGCTCAAGTACTGACTTGCAATGTCAGCATAATATTTTTGTTTAGAATTTAATACACATGTCATTAGGGTTACCTTATTTTTTCTTGAGAATTGTTTCATCCTCACAGGTTGATGGTCCACTGGGTGCAAGTCAGTAAGCTTTTAGAGGAATAGAAAAGAAAGAACAGTGACACTCACATGACCCCAACACTACTTCTTGCCATTGGAGAGAAATGGAGTAGTAAAATAGATGTGCAAAGGCTAATTAAAAAGGATCAAGTTATGATAGCAAATAACTGCTCTTTCTGCTGTGGAAGGGAATCCCCACCACACAGCAACTGCTGCCAGGGACTTGCCTCAAGCTTTCTGTCTTCTTGTAAGAGAGGAAGTGGAGAGGATAATGACTCATTCCAATAAGGTATTTACCTCCATTTCTGCTACCCCATTTCCAGGCATTAAAGCCAAAACAAAATTTACTTTCAGAGTAATGTAACTTCTCTCTAGCTCTTTTTCAATGCAGGTTTTTTTATCCTGGAGAATAAGTTCTTTAGCACCTTTCAGAAAGCAGCGCCTTAAAAGAAAATTGTGATTAGACCTGACAGAGAGCAATGTTAAATAGAAATGTAACATATGAAAAAAAGATGATGAAAGAAACATCTGTCACTGGGCTAGACTAACTAAGCCCTTGCACAACAGCCCCAGGCAGGCCTTGCTAGAAGTAGATGATGGTATAAACTGAGCTCACTCAGTTCTCTGAATTACCCTTTCCTTCTCCGTGAGAAGATGCAATTGCCCACTACAATCATCAACTGATGGCAGCTGATGGTAGCAGAGAGGAAGAAGAGCAGGGAAGCAGGGAAGGAGCTCCTTCAGAGGATGCATGATGTACTGTTGCTAAGTTCAAGACTTCAGCTTTTCACCCCAGTGCTTTTTTCATCTGAAGAGAATAATCCTTATTGTTCCTAGTCTCTCATTTAGGTTTGGTGTTTTGCAGAGACTGGACTATTCAAAGTGTGTTTTGTAGGCTGTGAAACAAAAAAATGACTCTCGAACACTAATGTCCTCTCCTTATGCAGAAGACAATTGCTACATATGCAACAGAAGTCTAGCCAGGACTGAAAACAGGGAAATAGAAAAAAGAAATCTCTTACATCCTACTACAAGTTTTGAGACATTCATTCTTTCACCCACCAAAAGTGTGTTTATTTTCATCCTCCTGTCTCAACAAGATCTACAGGAAAAAGCTGAATGAGATCGTAGGGATGCTGAAAACTTTTACTCATAGAAGAACATTGTCAGTAACAATTCACAAAGAGAAAAGAAAAAAAAAGAAGAGCCTATGGGAAATGCTGTACACTGAACCATGTTTTGTTTTTAGCTAAGCTCTATATGTAGCTAGACCTAGCTGATAAGGTCAGAGAACCAAATCATGTGCAGTGTTGTTCCAAGATGCCAGGAGCAATAGCAAAAGTACATTTTCCTCCTAAGAAGCCATGATAGACAGTTGTTTATGAAATATTTTGGGGGGCAAGGTGCACACCCTGTTTCTTAATAGTTTAGTGCTGCCAGTTGCTCAAATACAGCAAAGAGGTCAGCAAAAGGGCAACAATGTTGTTTCAGAAAAGTCTACTGAACTTTTTTTTCCTTACTATCACTTCACCTTTGGGAAAGGGAAGAGGCAGCTTACTTGCACCAGCAACTTACTTGCAGCAACGGCAACTCACTCCCTTACAGTCATATGGCGATGTTCCTTATAACATTAGTCACACATCTGACATACGCAAACAATGTTGAAACCACGGAAGTTAGTATGTATGTATTGTTTCTATAAGTGTGTGTGTGTATAAATATGTAAATATATGTAATATGTATATAAGTAAACATATATAAAACTACTGACACTGAACTTTTGGACTGGAGTGACCTGTCACAAAAAACAGAGATTCAGAGAACAGGAGGCAGGTCTTTGATTTGGCCTCTTGAGGAAGGAGGCAACAGAGTACTTAATTGCTTTGCCCTGAGCTCACTGCAGTCAGAAGAGTGTGCAGACTTGGGCATGTTAGGATCCATTCTGTGTGTGTCATCTGGTAGAACTTAGCTATAAATGCAGTAGTCTAAATTACCACATAGTTTATAACATGTCCTAAATTGCTGATGTATACTATTCTTGGACCATTCTTTTCCTGCTTATGGTATGTTATAGAAGTTCTCAGGAGTCTGAGGATGACAGAAGATCATTAAACCTACTAGAAGTAGGTAAGCAACTTAAGGTACAAGTATTATCCCACTCATGAATACCCGACAAAAGCTCAGTTTGTTTCCCATCAGGAACAACTAAGATATAAAATCAGATCAAAGACTTCTCAAAGGAACAAATTAATGCCCAGCCCTAATTCATCACAGGAAAATTACTCTGTCTAATGCTTACTTCCTTGCATTCAGTTTCTCGAGATTTTTCAAAAAATAGCAGCAGTCACTCTGCCAAAGTAGAGGATGTATGTGTAGGATAAGAAAGAAGATGATTCACAATCACTCAACCACATGAGCTCCTAAAGGCTTTATTAACCTGGTAAGGAACAAAATCCTTTCCATGACTTGCTGGATGGGAAGTACTGAACTGGTATTCACATTCTCTTCAGTATCTGCTTCGTACTGGAGAAACAGAATAGCAAAATACTTGAACAGAATATTGCAGCAAAGCACGATGCAACTGTTTAACCATTGACTCAGCTTCTCAAATTCTGCCGTTTATCTCAAATGTTGGATTAAGCTATGTTCATAAACTAAGAGCCTGCTCTACTGCGGCTTCTTTTCAGCTATCCCTGTTTGGCCTCAGTTCTCACTAGCTGAGGTTCATTAGCCTAGATCAAAGAACTTTTCAGTTTGAGCTTTGGTAACCACAGCCTAACCACAGGTAACTTTGAAGCAGCCCACATTGCTCCCTATCTATCTGGTTCTTCAAGCCTTCATCTGTAGCTTTTGGCTTCTTTTGTACTTTCAAACTTTGTCCTTTGACACCAGGATTAAGTGATGATTCCTCCTCCATTTGTTTTATTGTCTATTTCTGCCTTGACTCTGACCCTAGATATTGTGAATTAAGGGGTTGTTCTTCTTTTCATGACTTACTTCTGCTGCCTTCTTTTCAGGTAACACCAGTATGCAAGGGTTTTAACATTTCAAATCAGTTCTTTGATGTTTGCCAGAGGTCTTGTGATACAAGACTTTTCATTAACAATGGACTGAAGCATTCCTGTACAGCAGTGACAACAGGCTCAAGCTGTGCTTTTATTGAGCAACAGATATCCCTTGAGAAAGGAAACAGTGACACTGTGCCTCAGAATGTCTTAGGGAGAACTTTTCAGCAATACTATCAGCTTTGGGGAACAGAGATTGGCAATTTAAGCACTGATATTTCCATGGTTTTCTCTAATGAAAAATGAAGCTGATACCCAGTGAAAGAAGACAGTCTGAGAAGTCCCAGTAATTAACACATCTATTTGTTCACGAGATCTGTATGACACAGGGAACAGAAGCACACATTCCCTCACCATTATGTTGACAATGCACCTGAAATTTGCCATGACAGACCACATCCAAAGAGTAAAGAGTCATTTATTCCTCTTGCTCCTTAAACTGTTTTCTCCAAGCCTGCCTGTGGAGAAACTAGCCGATTTCAGCATGGATCACTTTATTTATGGTATAGTCAACTTTGTATGTAGAACTTGAATAACTTCTGGCAGGCTCCTAAATAGTTGTGAAGCGGCACTTGATCTGAGAAATGATGTATCAAAAGAGAGGTGAAAGCTCTCTAGTCTTTTGATAGACATAATAATCCATCGTTTTCTAATAAGTGCCTTTAAATGCTGTTTTAGATTCCTTTCCTTCTTGAATTCCTGATCCCACTGCTGGTTCCTAAATTAGATTGACATTCTAAATCAGATTGTCCAAATATGAAATACTTCAGATAATCTTCTTTAAATGTGCAGTACTCAGGCTCTTTGCAGATGTTTCATCAACTTCTAGAAAAGGGATTTGAATCAGATGCCTGCTTTTATTTACCTGCCTTAGGAAAGAAGGGACAAGTCATTTACAATAAGTAAAGCCCACGCACTACTGTAACTGGTCTGCAACTAGTTAGCAGTCAAGATCTGTCTGCACTCAGATGTGAAATGAATTCGAGCATTGCCATTTACAAGATACAGTTCAGAGTGTATAAAAATGCTGTTTCAAAAGGGTAACATCAGAAAATCCTCTTTACTTTATCTTGAAAGGTGATCTTCTAGTCACATGGCCTCAGAGAGAAGTGAGGCACACTCATTCTTGACAAATCGTTGCTTATGTTCATTCTAACAGGGGTAAGTCAGGGCTGACATATCTCCAGAAGCTGTGGTAAAATCTTTCAACTGCTAGGAGTAACTACAACTTTGTAAACAGAAGGTGTTTTTTCCTCTCTCAGAAATAACTGATGTTCTTCTATTTCCTCTCAAACCGTAGCATATAGCAAACTTGGTATTTCTGGTGTAGGAAATGCTGAGAAATGTTGCTTTCGCAAACTGTAGAATAAGTGTAATCATTTCTATATTACCTTGAGGAATAAAAGACTTAAGCTGCCCCATCAAGAATTGTTTACCAAAGACTAGAAGCCTTAAGTGGTCTTACGGGAAACCGAGGCCTGAAGCTCAGTCTTAGGTAAACAGAAGATAAAGGACAAAAGTGCACAATTGCCAATCAGGATGTGTTAATAGATAAAGGGGCAACAGTTAAGGGCTATTTAAGATGGACAATAGTAACTTAGAAAGATACTGCATT
>WUAM01000335.1:1020713-1032038 GCA_024336885.1 Actenoides hombroni | reverse complement strand
TCGAATAAAGTAAAAGAACTCCTCTGTCTCCTTTTTGGACATAAACCTCTGGTGTTTGTGGATTGATTTTCCTGACAATCCCCAATAATATCTCCATTAAGTTCCATGAACAAAATTCAAAGCAAACACAGAAACGCAATAAATTTCGCATCTGAGATTTCCTGAAATCATTTTTATGGCATGGATTTCAGATAAAATACAGATTATTATTATTATGATATCCATTAAGTATTTACAGGGAGTCTTTGAAAAATCCTGCAAGTCAGGTGAAGTCCCTGGTGACCAAAAAAAAAGGAAACATTGCACCCATTTTTAAAAAGGGTAGAAAGGAGGACCCTGGGAACTACTGACCTGTCACAGCCTCACCTCTGTGCCTGGGAAGGTCACGCAACAGATCCTCCTAGAAGCTCTGATAAGGCACATGGAGGGCACAGAGGTGATTTGAGACAGCCAGCATGGCTTCACCAAGGGCATATCCTGCCTGACCAACCTAGTGGCCTTCTATGATGGTGTCTTCACTTAAAGCTCAGGGCAAGCCCACATGAAACACTAAGCAGGATTAGCTCCCTTCTCTCCTCCCTCCCAGGGGAGGATAAAACAGGAAATAAGTAAAAAGAAAAACTTACAATCTTGGGGGAAATATTTTAAGACTGTAACAAATTTAATGAGTAACAGGAGAAAAACGGAAAAAGGAATATTAAGGAGAGAAGGACACAGAACTATGCACAAAACCTGCTCCGGGATGGGGATGGATTGCGCAGCACACCTTGTAGGAAATGCTGAGAAATGTTGCTTTTGCAAACTGTAGAATAAGTGTAATCATTTCTATATTAGCTTGAGGGACAAAAGACTTAAGCTGCCCCATCAGGAATCGTTTGCCAAAGATTAGAAGCCTTAAGTGGTCTTACTGGAAACTGAGGCCTGAAGCTAAGTCTCACTGTAAAGGGAAGATCAAGGACAAAAGTGCACAATTGCCGATCAAGATGTGTTCATAGATAAAGGGGCAACAGTTAAGGGCTATTTAAGATGGACAATAGTAACTTAGAAAGATACTGCATTTTGCTCAGTAAACTCAGGAATATTAGTTTCTCCAAGGGGAAGCAGGAACCTGCCAGACATGCAATTACAAACTATTATGGACTGTTATGAAGAAGGTGCCTCCAGTAAGCCTTGTAAACCTTGGAAGTACCTAATTCATAGGGAAACAAGGGAGGGACTTCTGCGGAAGGGAATAGGGTATAAAACGCTGAAAACTCTGAACAGAGGTGTACCTACTTTATTAGGACACCCGCTCTTGCAAGAACATAAAATAAATTACTGCTTCACTAGTACATCTACTGTGAGTCCTTTCTTAGGACCTTTGTATTTCTAACACTGGTTGCACACATAAATTCACCCTTCCCTATTAAATCTTTCTATTGACTCTCTGCAGAGCTTTTTGTGGCAGTACTTATTATGTATTCTGTATAAAAATAAAAAGTATTTTTTTAGTATTCTTAGCTTTAACCTCAAATCATTCTAGAATTATACTATGGGTTAACATGAATAAGAAAGTCTAGTTGTAATTGTTTCTACTGTTGACAATAATGTGTATTTTATATATCCTGAAATAAAATGGCATATGTTGCTTCAAGGACTCATGCCAACCACAAAAGTAAATTGTGTCACCCCTTTAGCAACAGTGGCTCCAAGAAAGCACTTTTATGGATTTAAGTTATGTGTCTAATTACCAGAAAAGACCCCTGAAGTCCTGTGTGTTTAATAAGCATCAACCATTCTGTTTCAAATACCATAAAAATGGAAAAATATCCCAGACCTAGCATAGCTTGTACTTAAAGGATCTTTTTGTTTACACTTATTTCACATTATGCAAAATAATTAAAAACAAACAAAAAATTCCCACTGATATTTCTTTCAAAATACAATTCCTTAAAGGTCTATTTAACTTCACATGTTGAAAGTCTATGGATAGGTCTGGCTCCTGAAAACTTCTGCTCATAGATATTATTACTCAGCCACAGAGATTCAGTAAGGTAGAAGAGTTTAGCCAAGGAGATCCGGCAGCAAATTAAATCATCAGCTTCCACATTATAAGCACATACATAATTTCTTGAAATTCCCACAAATGATGACACAGTGAAAGGAAATGTGGACAGTAACAGCAAAAGCTGTTTAGAGGACTCCATTAGGAGCTGCCTTACCAGCCTGGGAGGGGATTTCCTTCCCAAGTTTCCAGGCATACGTGGGAATTACAAGTTCACTGATCTGACTGTTCTTTGTGTGCATCTTATTTGTCAAATTATAATGGGATTAGCTCTGCAAACTGACTCAAAAGATAATCTCTATCAGAGCCAACTCTCTTCTGCCACTCTCTGGCTTTCCCCCAAGGACACTAACTCCTCATAAAGCAGTCTTGAATTGATTATATCCTTTACAGCAATCTCCTTCCTTACCCCAAAACAACAAAGCACAATCTGGTCCATGTGACTATGGATTGAAAGGAATTCTATTTTTGAAAGAATAAAAAAAACTACATAGGGTGTTGGACTTGGTAAAGTGTTGGTGCAGTAACAGTCTATGGATAGCTAGAAATTTGTGAATAAGGTCAAAGATATAGCTGCCATTTCTAAGATCTGAATGGTGCTTGAAATACCCAATTTCTAATACCTTGGCCTTCTCCAAGTGTGAGGTTGTTTTAAGTGTGAGAGAGGGAGATTCCAATTTGGGACACATTAAGATAAAGACAAGGTGGGGAAAATTGCAAAGCAAAGGGCCGCTTCCATAAAATCATAGAACAGTTGAGGTTGGAAGGAAGCTCTGGAAGTCCTTAGACTAACCTCCTGCTCAAAGCCAGGCCAGTTTTGAATCTAGATGCAGTTGTTCATGGCCTTGTCTGACTGAGTTTTTAAAATTTAAGGAAATAAAACAGCCTCTGGTACCATTTCCAGTATTGTGCCTCTCTCAAGTGAATACATTTTTCTTCTGTCTAACCAGAATATCATTTGCTGAGATGCATTGCATATCACTGTACAGGTTTGAGAAGAGTCTAGTTCCGTTTTCCTTATAATCCTCCTCTGGGTAATTGAAGACAAAACCAAGATTTCCTCCCATCCTCCACTTAGCCTACTTTTCTCCAAGGTGAACAAATCCAGCTCTCACAGCCCCTCTCATACATCATGTGCTCCATGGACTAACTTCAGTATGCAGACATTTTTCTTGCATGGGAAACCCATAATGGGACATGGCACTGCAGGAACAGCCTCATGGATCTAGGCAGAAAGGAGGACTCACTTCTGCTGGCCTACTGGAAATACTTTCTGATACAGTCCTGGATGTGTTTGGATGCCATCATCGCAAGGACACACTGTTGACTCAGGTTCAGTTTACTCACCACCAGGACATCTCAGATGTTTTCTGCAGAGCAGCCCTCCAGCCAGTGAGTCTCAGTCAGTACTGAGGCATGGAGTTATCCTGTCCCATGTGCAAGTCTCTGCATTTGCCTTCGTTGGGCTTCATCAGGTTTCTGTCTGCCATTTTCTTCATCCTGTTGACATAGTGCTTTAGTGGCAGCCTTCTCCTCCAGCACGTTACCCATTCCTCCAGTTTGGTGTTACCTGGGGACTTTCTGTGGGTGCACTACATCGTGTCACTATGGTTGTTGATGAAGATGTTCAACAGTATCAGCCCCACTAACCAGCCACCAGTTGATCTCAAACCTCTCACTACTGCCCTTCAAGCATAACAGTCCAGCCAGATTTTCACCCACCTTGCAGCCTATATATCCAGTCCCTTCTGCTACAGCTTACTAACAAGCCTGCTCTGGGAAGCTGTATGGAAAACCTCCCTGAATTCAAGGCTTTCACGTTTTTTTGTTTCATCTCAGTTTTTCTGAGTTCTCTGTGTGAACTTGGCCACAGCGATATCACCTCATACTTGTCATGGGAGCTGGAGATAGTTGTTAGATACGTAATAAGAGATAAATGTTTGATCTATTCTGTTGCTTAGAAGATTTGAGACATAAAGAATAAGTAACAGCAGGCATTGTTAGGGACCTGCTAGCATACCTTTCTCTTGTATAGCAGAAATATCCGTTTCTCCAACCAAGCCAAAATGTACAAGCAATGAAGACAGATGCCTTCTCTGGAGACATATAGGTATGTCTTTCTTCTGAGACAGATCTATTCAAGACAGAGATTCCTCTCCAGTCTCACGAGGTAACAGCTAAATTCATTAATTCCCAGCATGAGTTCCCTTTCCCCCATCCAGCTGCTTATGAATTATTTGTGCTGAGTCTGGTTATTCCATCCAAGTGTAAACCTTAAATTAGAATAACTGAAACTCAGGAAGGATTATTATTCTCTGGCCATGAAAATAAACATTTCCAGCTTTTTTTGTTTTCAAACTTACTCTAACACAACAGCCCTGAAAGGCCATATCTGACCTATGAACTAAAGGCTGTAGTGAATTAAGTGTATTTGCTTTGTTCTGTAGTTGTTAGAAGAATTACCCACAAAATATGACAAGTTCAGTTAATTTTATCTTAGACAAATGTAATGAGCATCTGTTTTGATTTTTCTCAGTCATTGATACAATTTCCTTTTAAACTTGATACCGGCTGGTTTATACAAGTGTGCAAAAGTTGTAAACAGCCAAAGATTAAGCTATTCCAATGCTGAGGAACATTTATGCATTCCACTGTTATCTTTATACTAATGGTACCAAAAAAAGTCAGGAGTATTTCAGAACACAGCAGGATATTTATGTATAAATAGGGTCCTATTTACAGAACAATTGTATGTGTCTATGTAAATATTATATACAGCATATGCATAAATATATGGATGATGTTATTCTCACAGTAAGCTCAGAATACTAAGATAAACTGCAGAACCATGCACTAAATAATATTTATTACATGGTTCACAATTTATTATGTGCTTCTGAACACCTCCTCTGGCATTTCCCTACTAACTTGCCTCTTCTGGGACTATTCCTACCATTCCATACTTCTCAGCACCTTTGAACAGCTGTTTTTTTCTCTCTGGGCAATGTACTGCAGCAAAAAGGTGTGGGGTTTTTTCTCAGAAGATACCTCTGTAAAATTCTCATTCTTGCCTCTCAGCTTGTTGAGGTGAGCAGCACCACAAACCTCTTAAGAGGTTTCTGAGCCCAAGTGCCAGGACAGCCTATTTCTCTCATCACTCTTCCACTCACACACCAAGATGGAAACTCAGTGTCATCTCTACTGCAGAATACTCGTCAGCACTCTACAGTGCATACACATGGAAGAAAATGGAGCGGTCGTTGTTCATGTAGCCACAGAGTCTGGACTCTGCTAAGATGGGGATGTGAAACACCACAATAGGGCATGCTTAGTACTACTGAATGTAGCACAGAAGGGGTTTGACATGCTTCCAACCCCCCAAAAATAAAAAAAATACCCAAACCTCCTACACTATTCGAACTGTGGGCTGAAAAATGCCTGTTCCACAATTACAAATCAACCAAATGTGAACTTACTTTTTTGGAACCCACAAAAGGCACCTCCCTAAGTACAAATTTATCCTTTCAGGAAATTTTCAATCATACTGTCAATGATAAGAATATTAGGATAAATAAAGGATGATTTTATGTGTCCTTGCATGCATGAAGATGCCACAGTAAATACCACTCTTCTAACAAATACAGTAGGGGAAAAAAGCAGTAAATAGGTTCCCATTCATTTGTGATGCAACACCAGCTCTGGCATTAGATATTGTATTTGTTTGCCTAGCATTTCAAAAGCTCCTGGCTAGAAAATTTGACCACATGGCCATTATCAAGTGGCTTTCTTCCATATCTTTGGGGTAAGGAAGGCTCATTCAGCTTGCTTGAATGCACTCAGTTGTTGTGAAGAGGTACCATTTTTTTCCCATTTAAATTGCAGTGGATCTTGAGTATAACTCAGAGATAAAATATAAGGTAAAGAGAAGACAGGGATATAGAAAGAAGTAGGAAGATGGACAGAACAGAGAAGTCAGGGGAGGTAAAGTTGTAATTCAGCAATGTTGCCTACTAAACTGTAGTTTGCAAAAAACAGATTGCCAAAATACTCTCACTTAACATCAGTGGAAATACATAAGAAAAACGTTGTTCTTCAGGGAATGTATCTACACCTATAAAGGTCATATTCTCACTGTAAAAAGCCAGAGGATCCTCAAGGGATGAGGAGCCACTACCCTTAATTTCTACCTATAAAACAATATAAAGAGACCCAAACTGCATTTAAAACAAAAATTTCTGATACACTATTACATGTCTTAAAAGCCCATTTATAATTGTTTCTTTATATTTAGATGTGCACTAAACCTATTTGTAAAGGTGCTGCTTGCTTTCCTTGCTAAAATCACAATGAAATAAGTTAAGGTAAGGTGTTGGGGCCATTTTAAAAATCATCTAGTAATTCGCTTTCTCCTTTGATGCTAATAGGCATAATTGTGACATTTTATAGCAAAATAGCTTTCAGTGTACTCTCAAGTTTCCTTCAGTTGAGGTAGGTTTTCTTCAGCTTATTTATTACATATGGCATGGATTTTGTTTATTTGGGACTAGTACAGTCTTGCATAGGGAGGCAATCAGAATTGGATCAAAGGCAAAAGATTGTGTAGTATTTATTTGTGTATTTATTAGGTTTAATTATTTCAGCATTTCTTTTCATCTCTATGGGGTTTTTTCTTTATATTAAACTGTGTGCAATAACTGCCACTATATATGATAGAATCCTATATAATATACAATATATAATCCTCTCCATATAGAACAAAACAATCATAGCACTCAGTTTTGTGTGTCATCCTGTCCAATTTAGATTCTCAAGGGGAAAACTAATATTTGTTTGTGATTATGTCTCAGGTGATAATTCCTCAGAAGTTTTATAGGAATGGTAAAAATATTTCTTTTCTTTCTGCCTAGAAAGTGTTTTTTTCTGTAACTGGGGAAATCTTGTAACTGGTCTGAAGTGATTACAGGCTGATACACCTATTAACTAGTTGTATACTTGACAGGAGTTTGAAAACTCTGGAATGTGAAATTACAAACCTTCATTTTAGTAAACATGTAAATACAAGTAGATGAACCAAGGTCCTAGTTCTGAAATCTGATCTATGCAGGTGGTCAAGTGCTCTTGATACGCCTCCTTGGAGTGGGGCAGAAATAAATTAGCTTTGCCATCCTAGCTAACAGGGGTGTCCGGACAATGAGACACTAGATAAAGAATACAGTTATATGATCAGATCTTCTTCTAAGAAGCAAGACAATTTTACAGTGTGTTTCTCATCATATCTCACTAGTCTGTGGATAAGATATGGAACATAAGAATATATCTTGATTCTACTTGGACTGTTCTCAAAATTAGTAAATATTACTCTGATTGAAAAGCCTATAATGTGTCATCTAGGGCCATAATCCTTCAAGCCTTCTGAAATAGTTCTGACAAATAAAATTTTTAAGTTAACAATCAGATTAGTGAAAATGGTGGCATCATAAAAATCTGTTTTAATCAGGGCAAATGTTATCTGTAAACACTGTAAAACTTAACAGCTATGAGAGTAGACCAGTGCTACTATGGCTTTTTATGATTTATAACTTTAACAGTCCCATTCCCATAACAGCCAACTTGTTTTAATGAAATGTAGCTTTTGGTTTCATACTGTAAAGCAATCAGCCTCTTCCATAAATTATAATTATTTTTGGAGTAGAGACTTAAATTTCCTGCAGGGGGTGTGCTGAAGGAAACATATCTGGAAAAGACATTCTCTTCCATTAGTGGCACTGCTTATGTGAAGTGAATAAGAATGTAGATATTTAGACAAGTTTAGCAACCAGATTTCACTTTGTATTTAACTTCAGAGGCTGATAAGAACAGAGATGTTATAATAGTATTTCAAACAGCCATCTCTCTCTCTTTGTAAGGACTTTTGACTGATTGTTATCCAGTGATTTACACAATTCCACCCACAGAAATCTTTGATATATTGTTTCCAAAATTCACTCTCAATTTTCAGATTTCAGGAGCATGTTCTCTCTATGAGCAGAGTTCTAGATGTGATCCTGTGTGACCTAATCTAAGTGATCCTGCTCTGGCAGAGGATATGGACTAGATGGTCTTTCAAGGTTCCTTCCAACCCCTAACATTCTGTGATTCTTCTCTCCCTGTAGGTCCATATTACCTTTTAACAAGTCTTTCCATATCATTCTTTTTGTTAAACTGAGCAATATGAGATCCTTTCTATTTACTGTTCTTCATTCTCTTGGCTCCTCTCTGAACAAACTGATTTATCAGCATAGTTTTTGATTTCTGGCCCAAACACAGCGGCTGTGTCCAGCCTCCTCTGCTAGAATTGGCTCAGTGAATGTTTCCAATCTGCCTCTGGCAGCCTTTGTCCCCCAGTAAACCTCAGGCATGACAACATTGCATCAAAGCTGAGTTGCCCTTGGGGGTACCTACTGTCCTCTAAGTCCTTGCAATACACTGAACGTAGACCTTCTGGCACTTACACTTAGTAGTCTACTTTGTCTTCAACTGCTAGGTCTACTATGTAGCCCTTGATAAGAAGTTCCATCTAGTGCTGTTCTTCATCATTCACGGTGCTCTTGTTATCTCCACTTACTGCAACAAGACATTGACACGAAGAAAGCACACCAAAGAAGTTAGAGTCTTCACAGAAGGTCAAACAGGGGTACAAGCATCTCAAATACTGTGCTGCCCTGGCCTCTGACCAAGAAGGCCAGGCTCTCATATATCAAAAGCACAACTAAGTAGTTCAAGGTGCTACCACAAAGCTGACATTCACTGTATCCTAATGGTTGTGGTTAAATATCTAGCATATGGATATAAGCCCACAGACGTGCTCATACAGATCAGAGGTATGGCAGCTGAGCATTGCTGGTCCATTTTGCTGTAATCATTATGATGGTTGTATGCTGGCAAATCTGCCCAGAAGCGGCTGCTCATCAGGAGAGCATCTTGCCATACAGAACACTCAGCTCTGCAGTAGCCTTAAACAATTCCAATTTGCTGGATGTCTGAAGGGTCTCCAAATTACTCTATTCTATCAATGCCATCTTACTTCAGAATCAGTCTATGCATCTCAACAACCTATGCTTCTCAACCATAGCAGGTTATCTCACCTTTTATGCAGCTTCCCTCCCGCCAAAAAAAAATAAAAAAATAAAATCCAATATTTATTGTACAAGAAAACCCAGCCCCCATTGTTGGTATCATGTTTTAAACCCTGTGGTTAGAGATACCTGTATGCCTGCCAGTCCCCTGCTGCTTTTTATTTGTGGTCTTACTGTAACAACCGTGACACCAACATGTAGTGCAGCATGGTCCTCAAATTCTCTCTAGGTACATCTGAATACCCCTTGGGAGTCTTAAGTGATAGCTTTTGCTTCCTACTTAATCAGCTAGACTTCAGCATGGAGAACATCGGTAGGATCACAGTGATCTGTTTATCTTCTGTGTATAATCTGTGTGAGAATAGCAGAAAACCTGTCCAACCTCAGCAAACAGTGGAAGTCTGAGTGGCTTGGAGATCCTCTGTCCTACTGGCAGAGCCCTTGGGTACGTTGTAGATGCAGATCTGCTCAAGAAATGGTTTTACAACATGTCCTGTATATGCTAGGGGGCTTGCCTCAGCCTTTCTGTCACAGCACTGTAACTTGGCTTTGTTTCACCTCTAAACTCTTTTCCCTCCCTCCCTCCCCTTGCCCTAAGTTTCTCCGTACTGCCTCCTCCATTTCTATGATGCTGGGAAGCCCATTAGTTGCACTGCTTATGCCAGAGATTCATACTTCCTTCAACAAAATCCTTCCTAGTTTGAAAAATGGTTGCCACCTCCTGGACTCTTTATGTCCAGGAAGTGGTGGATTCTCCAACAGTGGACACACCTAAGATTCAACTGGATAGAGTGCTGAGCTATCTTGTCTAGACCGTGCTTTTGCCAGGAAAGATTGGCCCAGATGATCCTTGAGGTCCCTTCCAACCTGGTATTCTATAATTCTGTGATCTTACTTATCTGCAAGAAAATCAAATCATCCCAGGTCTTCCTGCTTCTCAGTCACATATAACTTGAATATTAATTAACTTTTCTTCTTATTTGAAAGCAAACTGGTAAGCATGAATATTTTAATGTATTTCCTATTGTGCAATCAGACCTGCATTTGTGTTTATTGTTTGGTTTGGTTTTTCTTTTGGTTTTTTTTCCATGAAAACTGGGTTTCTTTGTCAACTTATTTCCCCTAAGAGAGAATGCATAGTCTCTAGAGGTCTCTACTTGTCAGGTGTTTGATTCCACAGAGAGCAGCCACTGGTGACAGGCACACCTACCTCTGCCAGTCCTCAAGTGAGTTTCAAAAGAGCTGGAGGTAGCTCATTCACTCCTGAGATTCCAGTTTTCATGTGCCTCTCAAAGTCAAACAACAAAGGGACTTCCCTTTTCTCAACTTTAATATCACAGGTTGGGGTGGGGAGACTGCAGCAGACTTCAAACTTACCAATGTGGCTTCCCATAGTTAAAATGCTGTGGGCTAAGAAAGTTGCTTAAGACTTCTAGAATATTTTCTCAGTAAGGCTAGCGTGCAGGATTTAGTGAAAAGAACTGCTGTGAACTCAGCAATCCACCTTACCATTCCTTAGTAAGAACATCTCACCGGAGTTCATAAGCCCACAATAGCTCTGTAAATTTAGTTAAGATACATTTTAACAACTATCCCTTCGTAACACTTGCAGCCTCAGGGATTCATAGGCTTATCTCACTCAGAAGTTGTTAAATTCTTTAACCAGTTGCAGTAATTCATTCCACAAATCAGCAAAACTTCTATACATGGTCTGATGAAACTAGCAGCAAGGCAAGGCCACGTGCTCCATGGAAGTCTCTTCTACGAAAACTATTTTTCTAGTTGCTACTTATTGCTTGAAAAGTGGAACAGATGAATTTGCTCCTAGGCCAATCTCCTACTGTGTTTCCTCTATATGTCATCTTGCTCTCACTTCATACTGCAGGTCACCACCAAACACAGAGGTGTCAAGGACTTTTTTTATTTACATAGTGATTGTAGACTGTAGCTAAGGAGCTCAGGTTCAGGAATTGCCACTCTAAGGACCTGCTTCATTTATGCAAAACACCCTGTGTGCTTATAGATTAAATATTTTACTAGTAACTAGTTCCACCATTGAACGTGCTATACAATTAGCTGTAAGCATTACTTAAAATCCCAGCTAAGTATGTACCAGTTGGCCTTAAGCACAACAGGAGAGGAATTTTTTTTCTTCTTGAGTTCAAT
>WUAM01000335.1:991193-1020613 GCA_024336885.1 Actenoides hombroni | reverse complement strand
ACAATTAAATTTACAATGTGTATATATATATTTTATAATGCATAGAATTATGCTCAGTTTTATACACATGCTAGACAAGAAAGTACTTTGAAGTCTAAGAAATTCTGACAGTTGAGGGACTTTGCTGAAAACCCCTTTCTGGATGACAATATAAACATTTCTAAAGAAAACCACATTTTGTAAGAGTCAATACTATTCATTTGCCATTAAGCAATACAATAATTACTATAATAAAGTGTGTCTTACACCAAGTGATCTTGTGGTCCTTAAATGTCTCAGTCTTGCTTAGTAGTTAGAGCCAAATTCTACTTCCACCCAAATCAATGGGGAATTCTGCAGACTTTACTGAGAAAGAGACTAGATCCTCTATCATCTGCAAGAGCTAATTCTTTGTGTATGGGAGCTCTTCAAGCATGAAGCCTTTCAATTTTAAATGTATGCAAACTTGCAGCTTTCCTAACCTTAGTCAAACAGGAAACACTACCTGAGAGGACTTAAACATGTCTAGCAATTATCTTCACTGCATTTTTACTCTTCAAGCAAATTTGAACCCCTTCATTGTTCATAATGTAGTTTTGAGGTCTTTCATTGTGGGTCAGTGAAAACATCTAACTTTTGGTTCTTATGTGCTGCACTTTGCTGATTACATTTCTAACATTCAGTTATTCAAAGAGTTAAACTTTTATAGTCTACCTGATGTAAAACAGAGGAGACTTTATGTCTGAAGATATGGCCCAAATTCAACTATCTCAATGGCAGCTCCTCTCTGCTGCCCTCCCTAAGGAATGGTGATGAAACGCACTTCTGCTCATCAGCATCGAGTTACACAACAGAAGCCTGATAAACCTTTCTACATTCTACGATTTTCATACATTAATGAGAGGGTGATGATAAGGTATTACAACATACGTGTGCGAGACTGGGCCCTGTTTATTACGACAGAAGGACTAACTAGATTCGTTAGAAACAATCTAACCTCTCCCTAAAAGAAGAGCAAGCACTGAATAAGCACGTTGTGCCCAAGTATCAGTCACCACCTTGTAGATTTACAGAGCCTGATGCTTGTGCAGGTACAGCAGTAATTAAAAAGCCAGGCTTGAAAGTTGGGTAATGTAACAAAGCAACACCACCTGCATATTGGCCAAAAAAGGAAATACGTAGTCCAAAAATCACCAGAATTACTTAGTGATCCTTTTCACACACACACACACACCCCATTCTCTGGAAGTGGAGTTTATCTGTCCTATGTTTGCCTTTGAATTAAAAAAAAAAACCAAACAAACAAAAAAACACCAAACCAAAAAAAAAAACCAAACCAAACAAACCCTAGAATATATGTCAGCTGAATGACATGTGCAGGTGGGCTAGGGAACCTTGTTGTTTCTTATTCTTCACAGGTTTCAACAGAGGTTTGGTAGCATCACATCCAACTGTACTACTCCCCTTGGAGCTGTTTTTTTCAAAAACAAGTATTTACCCACAGGTACTACTTTGGAGGTATATTAGACCTATGTTAGTAAACTTTGCCCTGTTCTCTCACCATGATTAGCTTTGCCAAACATCTGACTCCTTAATGCCAATCAGTATATTTATAAGATTTTCAGAGGGCTGATTAACCCTTTTATGGACACAAAACTTGATTCAAAAACAGTGTTAGTCATCAGGTAGTTTAGGCAAAGCATTAGTAGTTAGCATACTAGAATTTTATGAGGTACCCTAAAGGCTCTTTCTTCTCTGGTAGAGGTGCCACCATGGGGCCACAAGGTCACATCAGAAAAATTTATATCTGCTCCTTCAGCAGGTACATTAGTGGTGTTCATTGTGTCCAACCAAAAAAAGAAATGGAAGCTCACTTGAGAATAAAAAGTCTCCTGAGGATAAGGGACTAGGCTTATTCCTGAGCAGAGAGGCTTTTGTGTGAAAGAGGAAACAGGGAGCAATGAAGGGGAGTGGCATGAAATCCAGACATTACCTCAGGCATTAGTGCCCTAAGCTAGCTAGAGATATGTTTGCATGTTTATAGAGACAGATTAAAATTGGATTTCACACATAGATATGTAGTACTTCAAGGGTTATGGAAATCCTCCTTCACTGGTGAAAGCACAATAGCATTGTCTTTAGTTGGCCAGCAAACCTGAGGAAGCTTGGCTCCGATTCATGCCAACAGACAAAAAAGAAACCACACAATGAACAATCGCTTTCATACCAATCTCAGATCTTTTCCCCCCTGAGGAAATCTTCTCAAGTGAAGGAGGACAAGATCTAAGCTTGTAGTTACACAAATCCACCCATCTTTTAGGTACACCTCAGTAAGCTATTACTCAGACTGTGAAACCATGCGTTCACCTTCTGTGCCTTTTCACAGCAAACGTTAGATATAGTCAACCACTTCTTTAAGCTTTTGAGCAATCTTCTTTGGTTTTTTACAGTGCCCTAGCCTAACATGGTGGGAATTCCAACATGACATTTAGTACACAGACAAGAGCCAGGATTGCATGTGCCTTGACCAACTGCCAGCCCAGCCTGCTTGCTTCCTGAGCTGCCCAGACCAGAAGTGGTCAGTGACCAGAATGCGGTCAGTGCTGAGCTGGAGCTAACGTTGCTGTGCCAAAACTAATAATGCTTCTCTCTCAGTTGAGCTAATGGAAGCTTCATGGTGACTCACAGTGGCCCAAGCAGACTCTCATCAGCCTGGAAAATATCACATAGATAAACCCAATGTAGCTTATAGGCACAAGAACAGGGCCTCTACATGCCACCTGTATCTCCAAAGAATTTAGCATGTGTGATGCAAACCAAGTCACTCTAGCTAACTGAACTCTGTCTTGCTCCAGCAGCCATGCATTTCCTATTATTGACTGCATTTAAAGCACTCTAACATGCAGATCTGGGCACTTGGTGAACCAGTGAATCAGCAATTCTCTTCTTAGTCTCAATGTCAGTTATTCAGGCTACCTATACTCCTAACTTTTGATCTGAAAATAATGTCGGACTCTGTTAAGATTGATACCAGAAAGACATTCATACATGAAAAAGCTAATAAAGAGGTTTTAGTATCTCTCCTTGCTCCCATAATACAAGAGTTGAAGCCATACAGACTTATTTTTCAATCCTAGAAACTTATTAGTCAAAACTAGCCATTTCAAAGCTGTCTCCCAAAGGAACACTTTTGGATGTTTTCAATTAAATAAAAGGAAAAGGTAATATTTCTCCTTCATGCCATTCTAGCTCAAGGAAACTCATAACTGTGAGTCTCACTGGGGCTAAAAAGCAGATATGACCAAGTCTCAAACAGTAGGGACAACATACACGTACCATAGTCAAGAAAAATCAGCACGTTACTACCAAATTACAAAACCATGCATGCTTGGAGTACAGATATTTGTATCACAAAACTAACTCAGCTGAAGTTTAGGGGAGCATCAGTGAAATCAATAGAAGCACTTACAGTTAGATGCACAGAAACACTGTATTGTAGCTATAAAGTATCTGCCCATACTTTAATCAAAGTTTCATTAAGAGAGCACCTTAGCTGAATTCTCTTCCTGGTTTTGTGCTCTGAATAAGCACATTTATTAATTCTCTACTGTGTTCAAATACACTGCATCTTCTGTAAAGACAACACAATTGGTCTGTGCATGGAAATATCTGTAGCTCTGACATATCAAAAATAGGTCATAAATGAGTGAGTTCCCATAGGCCCCTTTCACTACCTGGGACCAAGTCACTATAAAGCACTTTATAGGAAAATTGTAAGGGGGTTACACTTCAAAATGTTGGTAAAATCATAGTAAAATAATCCTGGAAAAGGCCTCAGTAGTTTATATAGTCTATTTTGCTGTCCAAGACAAGACCAACCAACTTAACCTTGGCTGAAGTGTCTCTAATCTCTTCTCATAGTCTGTAACCTCCAAAAGCAACTCTTTATTATTGGAAATATTTTTCCTAGTACACAGATTAAACACTCTCCCCCTCAGTTTGGCCTATTGCTTTTAGTCTTATCCATCACAAACACAAGAAAATAAATTATTCCCTTTGCAGCAGCCTTTTAAAATATCTAGATAAGCTGTGTCATGTTTTTCTATAGACCATTCATCCACAATTCATTCCATTTTTCTTTACATGACATTTTCTCTAAAGTTCCAGTCATTTTTCCTGATATCTTGTTGACTTTCCGTGCCTGTGCAGAGCCAAAGAGAGCAAATGTAACACACTAGTTCACACAACCTACTAGGACCTTTTCCTTTTTTTTTGCAATTAAATTATTGACTTATTTTCCATCTGTAATCTATAGCACTTCTATGATCCTTTCAAATGTCAACTTCATTTCATTCTTCAGAAAACATTCTGAGAAAATTTATCCTCTATTGTGAAAGGTGTTGCAATAGACATACTAATTTAATTTCAGCCACATAATTTGCTCCCAACACACTAATCCATCTTCCTTAATATAGGAGATGTAAACCACAAAAAAATTCTGATATTCTTGTGGGAGGCTCATCTTGGGCAAAGTTCTGTCCCAGGCCACAGCTTTTGTACCTACATGTACCTGGAGATAAATACACACACACACACACAAAGATTAAATTACCTTAAAGTTTGATAAATTATAGCCCTGAAGGGTTAGATAAGGGAACTTTGTATCTTTTGGAATAGAGAATTTCCCAGCATCCCAGTGAAACACACAACTGTTGCTTCTAGCTATGTAAGGACCCAAAATAAAACTAATTAAAGACTAAGACCAATGTAAGTAAATTTCCTCTAAAAATAGCCGAAATTAGTCTAGTCTGAAAGAGCTGTATTATTTTATTTTGTTCTTGAATTTCACATGTATTTGCAATAGCTAGGGTATTATATGCTCAAAATAGAAGAAAATATATAAATATTTCATTTTTGTAATTTTTGCACATACTTATTTTTTTTATTGCTCAGCTAAGATTACCTACACACTACTGCTTATTTTCCCTGATCCAACCTTGGATTCACTCATGTACTTGGATCATAGCATATGTGCAAATACTTTGCATACGTATTCATACATACAACTGATTTACAGGAAACTGATGTGCCATGGGTGACATTTTCTGAAGTGCTGAAACATGAAACTTTTGAGTTTTTTGAAAACATAATCCAATAAGTTTCAACATGAACAAATTCAAATAGCATTTCTCTGTGAACTGATTCTTCTGAAAACACTACAAATAAATGTACGTACATTTTAATATGCTTCTTGCCACGCTAAGTATGTTTCCCATTTCTCTGGTATTCCATCTTCACAGGTGCCATTTGCAAGCCTGAAGCTTAGTATGGTCTGTGCCACTTTTGCATGAGCACTTCTTATTCATCAGATTTGAAAATAATTATCAATTGCATTCCAACTTAGTACTGGTCTGATTTTTTTCCCTCAGTGACATTTTAGGTCTTTACTTTCTACTTCTCTATCCTTCCAAGGTAATTTTAGCAATTTATACAGTTGAACTAAGATTTGGAAGCACAGACTATATCAAAGTATCTTTGTAGTAATTTCACTTTGCAACTAGTTAGTGCCTACAGATTTCAATATGCAACTGAGCATATTTCACAATCCGGTAAGAAATATTAATGGAATATAACTCATCTCAGGCAACTGGTTAGTCTCTTCCTGTTTTTTCTTTTTACACAAGAGTTGGAAAGCATGTGAGGGGAAAGCAGAAGAGATGAGAGTAAAATCAGACCTTCAGCATGAAAAGAATGTACTGAATTGCTTATAACTTTTAGGGACAAAAAGGTAAAGAATAAAACAAAGAGGAGGATCATAGCAAATACTCTAAGCTCTGATGACTCCACTCCCTGTGCTTGAGGAGCAGGACTGAAGATACTGAAGTCTTTCTGGTCAGTACATCCTTTCAGAGGCTGGAAAACCTGTTAGCCTTGCTCTTTTGTTTTGAGATTACTTTCAGAGAAACGTGCAACTAGGAAAAAACCAAAACCAAAACAACAAACAGAAAATTTATCTGAACCTTGGCAAATACCAGTGATACAAATCAGCTGTTCTGTCTTTAAAACTGTTTTAGTACAGTACTGCTAAATGAGTTGCATAATGGTTTGCTCTTTTCAGTACAAAGAACATTTAGTGCCAGTAAGACAGAGTTAATTATGGCAGCTAAGTTTAGCAAACAGTTGCTCAGAGGCATCTCCAGAAAACTTCTGGGTAGAAATGAAGCGCAAAACAGAAATGTACTACCTCATTTTTGTCTGTCTTGATATATGTTGTGTTTGAGGTGTACCTTCATTTACTCCTAGAAAAGAGACCTGACCTCTGAAGATGATTTGGAAACTGAGAAAAGTGGGAGTCAAGAAAGTTTACTTGGACAGAAACCTATTACATATGTAAGCTCCTGAGCCTTGATCATCTGTTTCTGGTAGGAGCCATGTGATCCAAGGCATCTCATCCTTCCAATCCCTTTTTCTATTCCTCTTTCAATTTCTCAGAATTTTTTCCTGACTCAAATTTCCACATAACTGATGCAGTTTCATGGAAAGATTAACTTCAGCAGCTCAGCATTTTCCATAAACAAAATAAGTAGCATCAGATAATTTTCTACTAGCTCTGTATGTGTTTCTCCTGAAATCTCTTCTTGGATAAAAGATTTGTCTTTGTTATTCCTTGGAGAGTAGCTTTGTATTTAGTTCATACAGTTAGTTGGAGTATGGAAGCACAATTTGGCCCTTACAGCTGTGTAGAAAGGAAATCTGCAGCAAAGTACTTGCTTCTCTTGAATAATATGTCTACAGGTCAGAATTACCTGTCTTCATTAACCAATAGGTCAAGCTCCAAAATCTGTTTTCTCCTCAAACTTGTACACTGCCACAGGGAATCATCCCTTCTTCTGTCATGAAAAAAGGTGAGGTAGCAACCAAAGCTGAACATACAGATGAAGAGAAGGGGAGATTTCCTTTTTTTTTTTTTTTACTGGAGAGACTGATGAGAGGCAGTGTCAGAAGACAAAGAAGAGCAGGAAATCTCGGAAAGACACCAAATCCTTAGGATTGTATTCATTCAATTCCAAGCAGGACTTATCTAATAGTACAGGAAATGTACTATATACAAATCTCATTTATTGCACATACCAAAGTGAAATTGCGTCAGATATGAAATTTCTCATACCACTATCCTATCCTTATACAGAATAGCACTGACTTCAGCCATGTCTTAATAGCCAACATGACGTTTAAAAACTGGCAAGAGATTTTTGAAGCTTACTTTGACAGTGGTAAATTTAAAGGGGAACTGGTTTATTTCAAAACATGCTAATGCTTCAGTCTGTATTACAGCCATCTGAGCAAACTAGAGAATAAAAACAGTCCTCAAGCCTTCATTTTGAGGGGTGCTCTAATGCCAGGCCACAGTGTTAGTTGTGTTCTCCCAGTTAGTTATCAATCCCTAGGAAATACACATATACATTATTACTCAGTTCTGTATCTCATTTACTTAGCTTGCTAAACCACTGACTACAGGAAAAAAACAAAACAAGACACACATGCAAACACACAAACAAAAAAAACCAAAACAAAACCAAAAAAACAATAGGGCACCTTAAGTTTCAGTTACTGCAGTTGGTTACTTCTTTGATACTACAGAGAGGTGTACTTAATGAAGCATAATGTGAAGCATAGATTAACATAATTTTATTCATTCAAGGAAATGGGCAACTCCATCTGCTCTGACAGATTAAGTGAAACAGTGACTGCAAACCCATATTGGTAGCCTATTATTCATATGGCGAGGAATGGAAAATATAAAATACAAAAAGAATAACAAACCTGCAATAAATCAGGACAGTTCTAAACTTTGCCTAGCAAAAGTATCCATGAAGCCTTTATATTCTCCTTACAGACTTTTGACTTCACCATGTACCCAGTTGATCAAGTCTAAGCACTTATTATTACTTTATCAACACATACTCATAGAGAAAAAAAAAAAAAAGATAGAGGGCATGAAACAAAAGTAAGTTTACAGTTAGGATACTTCTTTTAAGGAATTAAAAGGTTAAGCAACATATTTAATGCGTAAGAGAACTTTTTTGATTGAGCTCCCTTGAAATATGATAGATGGCAATTAGATGTATTGTAGCCTACAGGATGATATGTTTTATTCATTCTATACAAAACAAACTAAAGAGTCGAAAAGATATGAAAGAATACATTTTGCAAAGCTAGCACAATCCTATGTGAAGCTAATCTTTTCTAACAACCTAACAATGTTATCCAAATTGCCTAAGGTAAAGAATGAATATGAGGGGAGAATGCACATTATGTTTCACTAAAAAGAATAAATGTTGATTTAATTAACTAAAAAGGCTTCATAGTGCTTTCAAACTAACCACAAATGTAAACACACTTAATCCCTGGGAAAATGTCTATTATAGTAAATGGTCCAGCTCAACCAGTGAAACTGCAATGGAAACATGACCAGAGCCTTCACATGGAAGCAATGCTGACCCAAATCCCAATTGGCTAAGTAAGTCTTGTTTTGACCCCAGCTTCTGGAGTTTAAAATGACTGCATTCATGTGTCTGCCATGACCATGGCACACAACCATTGTAATGCAGGACAGGACCATCTTCTCAGTTACATAAAGCAATACCCATACTTTGTTATTTTTAATTAATCCTTATGTATCTGAAAGTAAAATATGACCCTATATCTGTGACATACATGTCAGAGACACAAAAAAACCCACCCAGGGGTTCTAGGAATCTGGTAAATATCCTTCAAATTATATTCCAGTTTAGCAAAAATGATCCAACAAAACTTGGGTGAAACATGTTCCTGTGCAATTGGCCAATGTAACCCATTTAAGTTCCATTAAATATTCAAATCCGGTATGAACAGAAATGATACCTTTACTTTATGTGCCCACTGTACAGTGATTTAAACAAGAATTGCTAAGGCAAATCACTAGAGGAAACAAACTTTACTTGGACAATCTGACACAAGTTTTGATTCATTGATCTCTTTCCATTAGTTTTCCAAAACATTTTTAGTGTGATTAGGAAGGACCAGATTTAGTTATCTTTATTACTGCTATCTCTAATTTGGTGGGTCCTACTGATTCTTTCAACTGTAGAAAATAAACAGGTCACAAGATGCTCTGCACACCCTTAGTCACAAATGTAACACTATGCCTACCTACACCCTTGCAGAAAGCCTTCAAAGAAGAGGGTGAAAGTGCATGTAAACTTGTCTATGCATGCACATGTGAACACACATGAGTGAACAATGCTTGTTTCCATTGTCATAGGAGGCTATAAGACAAAGTTATTTTTCCATCACTTCTTTAAACTATATCGGTGGATTCACATTTGTCTATGCCATTTTAGGAAGACATACAGAATGTATGAAGAAAAGATATTATTATGATACAAGACACAATGACGTTGGCCTTCTTGGCCACCTGGACACACTTCTGGCTTGTATTCAACTGGGTGTTGACCATCACTCCCAGGTCCTTTTCTGATGGGCAGCTTTCCAGCCACTCAGCCCCAAGCCTGTAGCATTGCATGGGGTTGTTGTGACCCAAGTGCAGGACTTGACATTTGGCCTTGTTAAATCACACACAATAGGGGCCACACATGAATCCAGCCTGTCCAGATCCCTCTGTGGAGCCTTCCTACCCTCAAGCAGATCAACACTCTTGCCCAACTTGGTGTCATCTGCAAACTTACTAGGGGTGAACTCAATCCCCTCATCTAGATCATAGATTAAGATATTAAACAGGACAGGCTCTGATGCTGAGCCCTAGAGAACACAACTTGTGATCAGCCACCTACTGGATTTAACTCCACTCACCACCACTGTTTGGGCCCGACCATCCAGACAGTCTTTCACACAGCGAAGAGTATAGCCGTCCAAGACTTCAGCAGCCAGTTTCTCCAGCAGAATGCTGTGGAAAACAGTATCAAAGGCTTTACTAAAATCCAGGTAGACAACATCCACAGTCTTTCCCTCATCCATTAAGGGGGTCATCTTGTCATGGAAGCAGATCAGGTTAGTCACGCAGGACCTGACTTTCATGCTGACTGGGCCTGATTGCCTGGTTGTCCTGTACATGATGTGTGATGTCACTCAAGATGATCTGCTCCATAATGTGATTTTTTGGACCCTGTCTTGAGTCACACATACTTATGTACTTCTTCAGCATCACAGGTGAACAACAGTGGAAGTCTTTGCTTATAAAAATTTATCTTGTTTATTTTCTAGGCTCAAAATAGGCAACATCTTTTCACAGAAGATACCTCATAGTAGTTCTTTTTATGCCTCTCAGTTCCACACACATTGAAAAAGCTGAAACTTAGCAGTGACAGACATTTTTCTAGGAACCAAGAAAACTGAGCAGGACACTTTTCCAGCATCCTAAATTTTGCATTTGATGATTCTCTGAACTAAGTGAAACATGACTTCTCCACCCTTCCCCCAAGACAGAGAGTTAAATGCTTCCTTTTGATGAGTTCGCTAAAATGTCCATAGAAATCAGAGTGGGTGCCATCACCTTGAGGGAAATATTCATCATCTATTTCCTTTGAATTCTGACAGTTTGTACTCTGAAATAAGTGCAGTAAAGCATTATTAGCGGAAGGGGGAAACTGGGGACAGTTTACTGAGGACTCGAGAGACATGAACTGGTCGGAAGTCATGCTGAATTTCAAAAAAAAATAAGTGAAAAGGGGATGAAAATAGGAAAATAATAAATGATAAAAAAGTGGGGGGAAGGGAGAATAAAGTGGGGAAAGGGATGAAGGGTGAGAATAAGAGAGTGTAAAGGGGCAAAAAGGAAAGGGGGAAAGGAAGAGAAGGGAAGCAAGGAAGAGGGAAAAGGAAGAAAAGCAGGAGGGGAAAAGAAAAGGAGAAGAGGGAGACACAGTGGGGAAGTGAATGCATGACTGGAGTTCCATTCAAGACAAGATGTAAATCTGTACTGCTTCAGGTCTCACCTCTTTTAATGTTTATGTATATATACTGGTAGATACCGACTACTCTGCTCTTTAGTGCACTAGCTTCTTACATTTTTAAAATCAGAACACATACTGAAGTATTTCAATTTCTGGGCATCAAAAAACAAACAAAGTCCTTATCAGTCACTAAGGATAGGGGATTCTTCCTGCTGTGAAAACAAGATGCCATTTTGATAGCAGAGCTTCTGCCTCAAATACAAATAGCACATAGTCACCTTCTTTATTTTTCCTCAATCAAGTATCAAGTATGGTTTTACTGGTGAAGGCTAGTTGTGGGAACAAGTACCCATTTAGCCTTCCATGGTGTTTTAAAATAAATGATTTCTTTCATCACATCTTTCTACAAAGTGTTGGCTTAGAATATAACCTGCCAGAAAAATCTAGAATGAGTTCTGATTAGCCCAACTAATTGCAAGCAATTAAATATCTCTGTACTTTTATTATATATTTATATTTTTAAATCTCACTTAAGTTCTACCTTAAGACTATTTTTGAGATGGGTAATGCATGAGCCTCATTCTGACTGTCAGCACATATATTAATTCTTTCCTCAGTGCTAGCAGTTCAATTCACCGCATTTAAAGTGAATATTTATCCTTCATATATTTATCTTCATATACACATGCAAATGCATACACATTTATAACTTCAGCAAATGCCAAATATTAAAGGAAATATGCATTGATTAATTCTTAAGTATGGCCACAAAAACAGAGTCTCAAAAGCAGTTAGTTGTTGCAAAGATTACGACTTGAGAAGACAAAAAACAGAATTCAGAAAAGGTGTGACAAAAAGGAATAAATAAAATAATTTTCCTAGACTTTCATGTGGGTAGACCATGGCCAGAGGCACCCCATTTCTACCTCCTCAGGAAAAAAACCCAAAACAACAAAACAAATAAAACCCCAACCAACCAAAACATAACCCAAACACTCACAAAAAAAACACCCACAAACCAACAACAAACCACACGTACAAAAAAAAATTAAAAAATACTCAACAACAACAACTCTTCTGAAACCAAATAAATACCTTAACAGAAATCAAGACTTAGCATGTATCCATTGACCTGGCCATGAACACTTTAACAAGAGCATGATTTAACAAGACTATCATATGCTGGTTTTCCTTTCCTGTTAATAAAGTTTGATAGATTTTATTTAAATTGTGCAAATGTTAGAACACATTATAATTGGCATTTCAAGAGGATTCTTCACAAATTAACCATATAAAGACATGGGATGATGGGAAGGAGGCAAGAAAGTGAGAACTGTACAACTAAGACCTAGAATTTCTTATCTCACACTCTTGCTATTATTTTTTTTTTTTGTTCAAAACATGGGGAACAATGATCATAACTAAAATAAATGAAGCTAGCAACTGGCATGTACTTCCGTGCTGAAATGGTCATGGCAGAATTCACTGGAATCCTGTAATTCCCCATTGTATTGAGAAGGTGCAAAATAATAGTGCAGACCTGGCATAATTATGACAATTGTGTTTCTTTCTTTCAAGTATTAATTCTGAGGCTTTTTTTTTTTTGAACAATGAGTAATGTTCCAGACCATATAAATCCTCTGTCTCCGTCACCTCCTTATATCAAGATTTCTGTTAGAACACAGGTTATATTTAGCAATAATGATGTATATAGTCACAGGAATCCATGAATGAACATGGCCAGGAAGAGTTTTCCCCAACAAGCATGCTTGCCTGGGCAAAGAACCTAAATGTAATAAAGCTACATAAAATTCTTGTGCTACTTGTTGCTTGAAAGTCAGGGGTTTTTTCAGCTTAGAGAAAATGGCATGTGTAGATAGATATTTTCAAACATACCCTCATTAAGACACCAAGAGTTAATTGGAAATAGTTTCCCTCCCCTTACTCATCATCTATTATCACAGCAATTCTATAACCTAAAACCCAGCAGGCTGAGGAGTACTGATGGAAAATTCCCGTCCCCTTGAAGGTGTAGATTTCAGTCTCTGCCAAATAAAATAAAATAAACAAAATAAAGCAAGCACCTTCGGACCTCCCCCCATACATTTGGATTGAAGATATTGGCAGATACTTCATAGAGATACAGAGCACCAGTAGCCTACTATTACATTCACGCTGGAATTGCAGACCTTAACTTGGAGTAATAATGTAATACTAATAAATAATAATAATACAAATAAGCAAATGCTTATTTGGGTTTGGTTACAGAACTTCAGCTTTCACAACATCTGACCCGACCGACACAGAGAGAGTTTCATCTTACAAAAATGGGGATAAACCCTATTACCTGTGTAATGGTGTATATAGACCTCTGCGTGGCTTACATTTCCAAATTATGTTCTGGCAACAGTCTTTCTAGACAAAGCCCTGTCCCCTTCAAGCCTTAACTGTAACTTCAGCAACTTTCTTGTCAGCTCTCTTCTTAGACAGCCCACCTTCTAAGACCAGCTCACTTCCTTGGTATCACACCTCTGTGGCCCCAAGCCCCTAATGATATTTTGCTTTGCTACCCTCCCCGATGGCCTCCATCCCTCTAGTACTAACTCATTCCACAGTAACAGTAGACAGTACAGTCCTCCAGCCTGGGGACCCTGTTTAATATGGCAGAGCAAACTCTTCTGATCTCACCATCACTTTCTTAACAAGGGGCCCTTTAGCACTTGAGAAACAGCCTAACGTTAAAAGCAAACAAATATTTTCCTTGAAATTTTAATAGATAACTTAGTGGTGGTGACAGATATCAGACTGACATCACTGGACAAAAGAGTTTTCAGGGATGCACATACAAGTTCTGGTTACACACCAATAGTCCTTTTTGTCTCATGTGCCCCCTCAAGACTTCCCCTCATGAGTACAACGTGATGCTGAAGCCATCACCTGGAAAGACCACCTTGAAGAACAGTATATCTCCATGCCAAATTAATGCTTAAGTTCCTAGCTGACACTGCCAAAAGAGGTGCCAGTGTTGATGGTCTTTGTAACGTAGATACCTGCCACCCACTGAGAGCCAGACTGAGAGGCCATCAATTCATAAATTTATTCTATTTATTTTATGACATCACATCAATTAAATTTCTATTCCAAAACCTTGGGTTGTAGCAGAAAATACCTCCAGGCAATACCTTCACATTTAAATTTAAAAAATACTTCACTTCATCTGGCTTCTTCTGTTCCTCTTCCCCCTCATTGTAGCTCAGAAATTACATACAACAGATGAAGGAGTATGGGAACGAACTTATAATCACCCTTTTAGACATTATCCCAGCAGGTGTGCATGTTTTACTTAGAATTTATGAGTGGTAGTAAATATCGTTAACTCAGCTCTGCCCATCTTGCCGCAAACTCTCTGGCCAACTTATATGCAGCATCTCATTGCCACATGGCTATCAGAACTCACTATGGTGGACTCCAAAGAACTAACACTTTCTAGTATTGCTTGCCAGTAATGCTTTAAAGTTGTCATAAAAGCTTTTATATTTTATCTGTTTGTGTATTAGCAATCAGCAGAACAAGTATCTTAGTAAAGTAATGATCTGGGCCCCTTTCTGTTCAGATGCAGATCACTTGGCCTAAATAAGCAGCCTGTCACTGCTGAATTTCATTACTCATTTCCTGTTATTAAACTACATGAGATTAATAAATAGAAACTGAAAGAGTCAGCCAAGTTCAGCTCTCCAGTGAAACTCATCCCCAAATGAAACTGTGCAGAAAGCCTGATCATCCACTGTATGTACTATGGTGTCTTTTTTGTTCATTGTAGAGATGTTCAAGTATAGTGTGATTTCTTTTCCTAATCTCTTTTCTTGGCCTCATTCATCCCAGACAGGCATCCCATCTGTATGTCTGATAGGAGGCAGGTTTTGAAATAAATGAGAAGAGAATCCACTCACACACCAAAAGCAAGACAAATTAATGACATTTCGTTGAAACATGATTGTCACCCTGTCCTAATGAGGCCAGAATAGAGAAACATTCACAAGGAGAAGTACCAAGCAGCCTACAAAGCCTTCAAAGCTGTTTTGTCTGCAAGGGTATCCTATTCCACATGCCTCACTAGTGTCCATTCTTCTTAAGTGGCCTGAAACTGCTCCCCACACCCCTGTCTCCCCACTTCCCTCCCCAAGATGCAATCACTGGGTTAAGCAAAGAGAGTACATGAGAAAAGCTGAGAGAGAACTAAAAATCAGATTGCAATTGATGTTTTGTCCTAATCTGATCCTACAGTTACCTGGGCATGGTGAGAGAGAGGAGACTGTTATTGTACCAGGAGCTGGCTCCAGCCCTTGTATGTAAGTTGCCTGATGCTTTCCATTATAAGGTTATTGCAATCTATTTTTTAATAACATTAACACTTCTATTGTTTTCCTTTGAAATCTAGCAGGCAGGGATTGCCTTAAGGCCAGCGTCATGCCTTTTATTGGTACTGCTAATAAATTCAGATCTGGACGAGTAACAGAGGTGTTGAAAGTCACCATTTTTTTTACTGTATTTTCAATAACCAAGAGTTATTTGGGGAACTAGCTAAAACCCCTAGAGGACTGAAGTGTCTGCCTTCATGCTGCACCTACCTCTTCATGAATGGCTAGGTCTTGGGCTGGTAGAGGCGAAATGGTTCTGCTAGTCCACTGAGGGGTCTCACTGTTAGAGGCACAAGATTACAATGGCCAGCATAAGGACATGGTATGGCAGCAGCTACATCAAAAAACAAGGAAGAAAAAGTCAATTGGATGAGAGATTCAGAGTCTGGAAGCAGTTGAAGAAGAGATCAAAATGAAAGAAAGAGGGAGGTTTATGGACAAAGATGTGATGAAGACACTACTTCAAAGGAAAATTAACTCAAAGGGAACTCCCTGTACATCTCCCTCAAATTCCAGTTCATACAGGGAATGATTTTTTTTTTTTAATTAATGGAAGAACCTGTTTCTGTTTGATGGTGCTCAGTCAGAATATGCTTATGTTGTCATGCCTGAAGCTCAAATTTTATCAGTGGAGAATGATAAGTGACCATTAGAGTAGAGCTTTTTTGGTTACATTTATTAATTAAAAGCCCACAACTAATGTGAAGTTATGTATATAAAGATAGATGGCTGCTATTTTAGTTGCCATCTGAAGGCTTCCAAAGGAAGAAAAAACCCCAAAAAAACTAATTTAAAATTTCCTTCTGTAAACCTATGTATTGCAGACCTTAATGACAGGAAAACATCTACATTTTCTCTCAGGAACCCTGTGTCAATCTGGAAAACAAGTTCTCCTAACCACCCTGAAGATGTGGCAACCTGAACCTAACACACCAGATGAATTAGGACCTAATAAACCAAATGCTGCCCACACACCCCAGGAAAAAAAAAAGCGGGGGGTGGGGACAGAAAATAAAATAGATTAAGGAAATACAGCATATGACCTCAATATCCTCAGGTCACGTATGTGTTCACAGCTCCTTTCATTGATTTACATTTTTGTGGCTAAAGGTAGACCCCAAAGCAGCAACAGTGAATGATGGGGAAGAAGAGAGAACAAGATTACTAGAAAGCAATGAACTCTGAGGTGGTCACATTGCTTATGGAAGGTGGAGGCAATGGTGAACCTTCAAGGCATCATGAATTAGGCACAATGCCTGTGCTTTAAAAAAAATGGGAAGTGGGGTTGAAATCAGGCCAGCCCTGAACTAGGGAGAACTGCCACCTTGAAGTCAACTAGCCATGTAGCTGAGCATCCTAGCAGAACCCTGAGGGCTCATATCCACCTTCAGCCTACATGGAGTTTCATACAGTTTTTCTTCCCAACATCTGAACAAGCACTGTGGTTGTGCTTAGAGTGCTCCCTGGCCCAGCAATCTGGAACACACTGCTTGTCTGCTACGGTCTTCAAACTTCAGGAGCACCAGGACTTCAACTACATGTTTCCAACTGTGGAATTCGTTATAAAGTTGTTATAACAGAAGCTATAGCAATTCAGTGCTACATCTGACTTATCTAAGGTTTCTAGATATGATGATAGATGGCAGTAAAATTTTGCAGTTTTTCAGCAAGGTTTGGACACAGAGCATTCCAACAAAGCAAAAGTAACAACAGCCTGCTTTGGCATGACAGAGGAAAACCCTGTTCCTATGGTTTCCATGTCATCTCTAGACCCATTTTTATAAATATCTCAAATTCAGCATGCTCTATAAGCACAAATTTAAACAAATCTTGCAAGGCCTTCTGAACTTCCTTGGTCTATCTAACAAAAGAGAAGAATTCTGAAAACAAGAGTGTGGAAACTAACAATTCCCATTCTGGATGAGCCTATTAGGATTACCTTTGGGATTACTGTTTACTCATTTCCCAGTAGTGCTTACATACTCATTATTCCAAGGCAACATTCCAAACTTTTTTTCCAAGGGTACATGTTAATATAACCTTCCTGAACTACTCTTTTAGTCAGTATATGCCAAACAAAGGCTCCACAAAGATTTGATAGAGGCTGCTTTGCCATATAAAATTCCACAGCATTTATAAGTAGACTAGAAGATAATGTTCATGTCTCACTCAAACTTAGAATCATAGAATCGTTAAGGTTGGAAAAGACCTCCAAAATCATTAAGTCCAATCTTCAATTTGACCTCCAAGATCATCAAGTACAACTTCTCTTGAGCAATTGCATTATTAATTGCACTGCAGCTTTTGATGGGTGTTATATTCCTTTTTCTGTGTGTATTTTCTTGAAATATTACTAAGTACTGCCATGCAGTGTTGAAATACTTTTCTATTCCATCCCATTTTAACAAGGAGTAAAGTTATAGCATCTGAGACAGAGCGATGAAAGCTACTGGACGTAACTCCTTGGGATTGAAATCAAACTCATGTTAAAATCTGCGAATTATATTTTAAATCTGCACAGTATTTGGAAGTTCCTGGAAACAGAGTGTTCTGGAAAAAAGAAAAATCATTGCAAGGTATATCTTTTCCTACAGGCTAAATTATTCTTCAGTAATCGAATATATTATGTAATTCTTCTTTTATTGTGTACAAAATAAAAGAAACCTCAAACCCACCAAATTCAAAACCAAAAGAAACAGTTTGCTAAAATACACATTAATCACAGTTTCACAACATAAGGCAGTTGTTTTATAATTTTAAATTAATTCTTTCCATTCAGCAGTTATACCATAGTGGAAGAACTGAATCAGTTACGCCATGGAAATAATGCTCAAATAAATATATTTAACTTTAGGGAAAGGCTTGTTCATCTCTGAATTAAATGTAGAATGATTAATACTTCAGCTATTGTTTAATACCTAAAGAGTAACAACTACTATTTTCCCATTAAACATTAGTACTGACTCAGCGTGCGGTTATATGAGGTGTTCCTCTTTGTATGTGTCAACTGAAAAGTGAGCCTACTGCAACTGCAGTGCACCTCTGGAGTCAGAGTAAATGGAAAGAGGCACATAGTAAAAAAAAAAAAACCTTTTTTTTTTTTTTTTTGTTCCTGTCACTCTACCTTCCCATTAAATGACAGTTTTAAGATTTTATTATTTAATCATGCATTATAGTCACACCTGTTAATATTCTCACTCAACAGGACTATATACTTCTAGGTGTGTGGCATACTGGGAGAAACCAGGAAAATCTCACAATGGGTGCTTTCTAGGTGCAGACATGCAGTTTACAGAAGTACAGTTTATCTTTTATTACCCAAAATGCTAAAGTTAATTTAAAGTGGATTTACTGAGAGAAAGGAGGGAAAAGGAAAGGACTTTCAGCTCCCTCCAGCACACAGTGGCTGGTGCGGTAAATGTTTCCCTACCACAAGATGCAGTCCCAGACATGACGTTTCATAACTCCTTGCCAATCCTTTCCTCACTAACCAGATAAGTCCCGAGTCCTCTCCTTCTATACACATTTTTAAACTTGGATTTTAAGTTACTTAAGAATTTCCCAAACCAATTCATTTTGGGATGAAACACCCTGTGCTCACTTTCTACCAGAAGGTGGTTTCTTCTTTAACTTAGTTCCAGTCTGAGCAAATCTAGTTTATATATATCTGAACTCTCAAGTCACATGCTTCCCATATGTTCTGAGTAAGGACTTGCACTCATGTAGCTAAAAGTCACAACCAAAACTGTCACTTTGGGGATGCGTGTAAAGGTTCCTGCATCTCCTACTGACATGCTACCAAATAATTCTACAAAATTCATGGGACAGACCAAGTAAATGGGGTAACTGATACTCACCCTAATGAGCCAGAAGTTAGGAATAGAACAATACCCTACATTAGGGAAAAAATAAAACAAAACACAACAAACAACTAAAAAGAGACAGGAGAGATAAATAATGTAGTCCAGGACTGTAAGGCACTTAGCAGCACACCACAACTCTGTTAAGCAATATGTGAATTTATGTCAGTTTCTCACAATTGGAATGAACATAAACACTATACCTTAGTTGTTTACCTCAAAGAAGGTCTCCCTAGACAGAAGTGCTTCTTATTACTCCTCAGGTTTATTGCTGTTTGCAAATAGATAGGTCTACATATGCATACATATATAATGTATATATCAAGTATAGGCATATGTACATGTATATACTATGTACAGACAAAATACATATTAAACTTTTCTCCTTTACATATAAAGCACAACCTATCTAGACACATGTATATGTAAATATGAATAATCACATTTTCTTTTTTTATATATTGGTCCTACAAATTCAGAGGGTGAGGAGAGAGCAACCTGAAGTGTAGCACTTCATTCCTTGCCCAGATATCTCTGTGATTAGTGAGCCTCTCAAGAAAGCTGAGCTTTTCCTCAGCAAAAGACAGCTTAAAATGCTGAATGTGGGGTTTTCTCCCCCTAGTCAGGCCACAAAACCCCTTCTCAAGAAAGAATGACCTCATATCTTATTAATCCAAGCACAAAATGAATGAGGTCTCACAAACACCAGCATACACACACAAGCACACATATACACAAGTAACCAAACAGATAAGCAAAAACAAAGGGACAGATTAATAGGAACAGGACTTCCAAGGAAAGGTAACTGAACATGGATTGTGGAACCTAAATTCTTTTCTAAAAGTAATGCCTAATGAGGGTTCTTCAAGAACTTTGAAAATTACATAAAGAATTTAGAGACTTATTTTATACTTTCTCTCCCCCCCTCCCCCCCCCTTTTTATTTGAATCTAACAAACAAATAATAATAAAAAAAAATCCCTATTTGTCATCTCTTTGGGTTGCTTAGAAGGGAAAAACAATTTAACATTTTTTTTAATAAATACTCCAGTAGGACAGAATATGAAGAAGCCATCCAGGACAAGAAACACTAAAGCTACATATAAAAGCAGCAGAACAAAAGCGAGTAACTGGACATGACCATGAAAATGGAATACTAGAAGTGTGTGAGGGAAAAGCAATCTGAGTTCTGCATATTCTTACATGTTATGTTTGCACTCTTTTGAAGAATTTCCTAATTCTCATTGTCCTTTTTGATAATGATAGAGTAGAAGTGGAAAAGATACAGAGCATAACTGTTCTGGGGGAAAAAAAAAAAAAAAAGGCCTTGCACAGGAAGCAAAATGAAATGGACTACAACTTTCCTGCTGGAAAAAGAGATGACGGAGGAGA
Organism: Actenoides hombroni; assembly: GCA_024336885.1. Taxonomy (NCBI): domain Eukaryota; kingdom Metazoa; phylum Chordata; class Aves; order Coraciiformes; family Alcedinidae; genus Actenoides; species Actenoides hombroni. The sequence goes on along the minus strand of WUAM01000335.1, from coordinate 1,000,013 downwards.
AATTTAATAAGGTCTACAAAATTATGAATGGAAAAGAGAAGATGAGCCGAAAATGACTATTCCCTATTTCTCATAACATAAAGTATTAGGGAGAATTCAATTCCCTCCCCATTAAAAATAAATGAAAGGAAGTACTTTTTCACACAACACAATAATTAAACTGTGGAAGTCCACCACAGGATGTTGTGGAAGCCAGCACTGTAACCAAGGTCAAAAAAGGTTGTAGTTAAACTCAGGAAGAATAAGTCTGTTGCTGGCTACTCAAAATGGTGATACAGTGCATCTGCCAGTCATTCTCTAAATGAGCAATTACTGAGGGACAGGAGAATTTAACTGGAGATGATTCACTTTATATTAGCCTGTGTGTCTGCTGCTGGTCCCTGCCACAGGCAATCCAATGGGCTAACTGCACCTTGATTCTGACCTAATATGGTTATTCTTAGCCTCTCAGAAGCCTTTAAAGTCTGTATAAATGTAGATCCTATGAAATAGGACACAAACTATGACTTTTCCCTTTCATTTTCCTTGTTCTGCAATATCCTCAAATCCATGAAGAGATGAAGCTACCACACATGTTCACATGAATCAGCAAAAGCCTTCCCAGCATATGATATAGGGTCATTTTCCCCTTCAATCTCTGCACAATTTCACAGTTTCCTTACTTTTGATACATGTGCATGTTTTAACATGCAAATGCTGGTTAAAAAAAAAAACAAAACACAAAAGACTAAAAGACTACTCACAGGCTTAGCGTGAGGCACATATTTAGCCTGGTATGTATCACTGATTTCATAACTGTAAAATCATCAAAGAGCTGGCTTCTTTATAACATTAAAAAATATACAGTATAGATGCAGGACATTGGGTGACCTTAATGTTCATTAAGGAGGCTAATACTGTCTGAGGCCAGGCATATGCTAGAAGTTTTCCATGTAGTCCGCAATGCCTCTCAATCCTGACATCAGTTCCAGCCCTGTTGTACTTGGTTCTGAACCAGAACAGCTCGGAGGCCCTTAACTTAGGCACTTGCCTCTGTGAAGTCAGTTTGGCTATTTGTACTTCCCACGTGTTTTGTTTTCTCATAGGTCTACTGCACAAATCTGGCTTTCAGCACGCTTTCTGTTCCACTTCTCTGAACTACTTCAAAGTATGGATTTTGTAGCAGCTATATCTTTATTATTCATTAGGTATCAAGATGAAGAAACCAAACTCATGTCAACTCATTCAGGATGCTAGCCCAACTCTCATGAAATGAAAAATCAGTCAGGGCATAACTAAAAGGGCACTATCCCAAATTCATAATTTATGCCTAAAAAATCCTGCTGCAGTTTTTTTAAGGATTGCCATAAATTTTCAAGTATCAGCATTACTTCTGGAGTGCAGACCACCTAAGCAAAGATCTTATATGAAAACTGGGAGGGATAAGTGGTAATTATTAAACTGGTTTCCTCTGAACTTCTACAAGCACATTATTCTGTTTACATTCTTCCAATATACATTGTTATGTGAAATGTTGGTAAGTTTTCTGACAGCCTGTAATCCATAGTAGCTGCTCATATTTAAAACATGTCACACTCCTGACATGTTGGGAAGTATCACAGCCCAGTATAATATTTAGCCTTCAAATTTGTGTTTTGTAACAAGAGGACCAACAGTCTAGATCAGCAAAAGCAACTTTGGTTATTAGAGTTCGGACATGAACTTGGCTTGCTAACGCCAGAGAAATACAAGAGCCTCTTTTCATGCTCTTAATGAAATCATTAATTATGTCAGCAGCTCAAACGATACATCTCCAAACACTTTACATTACTTTGCAAATGGGTAGTCACACAGAATTCTTAGGAAAAATATCCTTAAATTCCAAATTCAGAAATTCTAATCATAAATAAATTTCTAGTTGCAGGGATTTGCAATCATTTTCTCTTATCCTCTTATTCTGCCATACTGCAACTGAAGATTCTGTCACTGCTTGTAGAAAAAAAAAGTAAACTGAACGAAATATCTATATATTGTTGCCTTGTTGCAACCTAAATGAACTTCCTGAGCCTGAACATTTGCCATGCTTCTGATTAACAAGGAAACAAGCTCAATAGACTTCTTTCTTTTTAGCTAAGCATTTACTGTACATGTGACCCTTGCTATACTTCCTATAATTACTAAATAGCCCGTTTTGATTAAATAACCTGTTGAAAATACTGCAAATAATAATTATTTCTCTTTCTTGATTTAAGTATGCATAGCTTAATCTTTTAAAACAGCCTCCATCACAGAAATAAGCTTTTATATACGCTAAATAAAACCAGATTTCAACCTTTAAAATCAAAAGCAGTCTTGGGGAAAATTGTTTCTAATCACAGAGCTAGAATAACGCTATTTGTGCTTTACTCTGTAGTACACTTAGAGACAGAAAACTTGTGAAGTAAAGCAAGGACCAACATTCAGAGTGGTTTTGTTAATCTTTCATATAAAATATATGATCTAATTCTTTATTCCAAGAAGGAAAACTCCATTGTTCATTTCAGTAAACAGTCATTCATTGCTTTTCTCACATCACTGAAAGATAGAGTTTATCTGTTCTGTGATGGCATAAAAAAAAAAATAAATCTTAGTAGCACAATGAATAATGCAAAATAAATAAGGCAAAATAAATAAATCAAAATTAATGCTCTTTAATTAATACAAGTCTGTCATTATGTTTGACCAAACCCTGTATTCACACACCTTGCCACAGCAATGAAACTTATAATGAAACTTCTGCAAAAGAGACTGGGAAAAAAACAACCAGTATGTCTTCACACAGCATTATTTTCATGGAACTCTGTAAATGGAGTTTTTGGACTTAAAGGTGTGATTACATAGAACTTAAAAAGTGGTTCCAGCAAGACCCTGAAAATAATGACAGAAATACAGAAAAACTTCAGCTACGTCCCATGGCTAATATCCTTAGGGAACCTTCTAGTACAGAGGATAGTTTAAGCAATAAGCTTTAACCGGGATTTGAGAAAATGGTTTCAAGTCAGTGAACTGGCTGGTTTGGTTCTTCAGAGCAAATTGAAAGATTCAGTATCTTCCATACCAGGTGATATAAAACTTAATATTTTTCTTAAATAGTTATGACAGCAGAGGGGTATAATCAAACTATGCACAAAAGTAAAAAAAAGCCAGGATAGAAAAGCTTGGGGATCAGAGTATAAACCATCTGTAAGAGGCAAACTCATTACAAAAGCCAGACATCCACAAAGGACAACGATGGACCCGAGGAATTAAAAAACTAGAGAGAACAGACATATTTTTCATATTAAGGTAAAATCTCAAGAACAGGAAGACTGAAACATTCTATATCGTAACCCAACTGAGGTTGGTGGAAGTTCCTTATACAAATTACAGTATACAAACAAAATTACATACCTGTGAATTTTGCACTTGGCAAAATATTCCTTTCCTATACTAATGGAATGAAATAAGACAGAGAAAGACACTGCATTGCTTTAAATGTGCTATAGTTCTTTCTGTCTTTAAACAACCCATACTTGACAACACTCCCATTTTCTTTTTTCCTTCAAATGAGGAGGCATGCCTTTCACAACAACAAAAAAACCCCAACCAAACCACCTAGAATCCTTCTCAGTAATACTATTCGCAGCTGTCTCTTGTTTGACTTCTCGACTCTTCCTTTGACTAATGCAGCCCTCAGATAAGTTTCCAACCTCTTTCACCTGGCTAAATCCCAAATTTTGAATACAAAAGCTTTCACTTGGGTGATTCACCTCTGCATCTTAACTCTCAGCCACTGCAAGCTGTTTAACACCTCATCTTGTCAAATAATTGCCCAAATCATACTTTTTGCTAGTTATTTCTGACCTACAATTTATACCATTCATGGCTTTCTGCTTCTTCCCCGCTTCATCCCTAAAATGAAAAAAAAACAAAAAAAAACCACAAAAAAACCCCAAACAAAACTAATCAACCAAAAACTCCATCTTTTATCCTTCCCTTTAAATAATTTCACTACAGAACCACAACTTACCTGGCTGTTCAGTTCTTGACATATTCCAGTCTTTACTCTGCTAGCACTGCCAGATTTCCCTGTCTGCTCAGCCACATTTACCTCACACCCCTCTGTACTTTATGTCACTGTTTCCTTTATGCCATTAAGCTATTTCCTTTTTCACCTTTAAATTCCACCTGAAGCTTTACTGCTGCCATGATGCCTAGTAGTTACTGTCTTATAGATAGTGGGCTGGACTGATACAAAGCTAACTGAAAAGGATTTGGGTTTATTGTTACCCCCTTTGTCCTCTCCCTCTTTGTTTTGTCTCCCTGTTGCAACTTGTGCTTAAGCTGGATTATTAAGTGGAAACTATTTTTGTACGCCAGGATGGTATAGCACCAAACACAGCAGAGCCCTTATGCCTATTTGCAGCCTATAGATTCTACCTGTTATGCAAAAGCTCTGTAGAACACACACGGGATCTCAGAGGCCCCAGTGCTTTGCAAAAGTTAACAAGACTGTCTTCATTTAGCTTGTGTGTGTTTATGGAAAAAGGCCCTAAAATTAACAAAGAATTTTTTTTTTTATTTTGTGCATTCTTACCTGCACCTTTTTTTCTTTTTTTTGAGTAAGTGCATTTTGAGATATAACAAATAAACAGCTTACACAAGCCTGGGCCTGAAGCTGAGCACCTGCAACTTAAATAAGATCATCATTGTTTGAGTAGGGTTTAAATAATTTAGTACAAATTGGCTTTCCTATGGGTGTTGACAAGCACATCATCACTACTTACTAATGAGGACAGGATTCCAGAGGACTGAAGAGATATCACACTTCTCCTCAGATTGCGCATGTGTCCCTTGAAACAAAGTATTTCATAAACAAGCACCTGGAGACCTTGATTAAAACCCACCTGCTCTGAAGCTGTTGGGAGGAGAGATTGCACAGTGTGCAGATGGCCTTCACTGCATGGGTTGCTGATATTTCTGATATCCATAGGCACTGAAATAAAGTTTGTTTCCCTTCCTCCCCCACACAGACACAACCCTTTGTGCTGGCTCATTTCATAAAAGGAGTTTATGAGTGTGCCCTCAAAGAGATGGTTGAGAGTCTGACATGATCTGACTGACAGCAACCATAGAAATGATGAGCCTAACAAACCCTGCCTTTGTGACAGGACAGGCTGTTATCACTAATTACCTTTGGCCTGCTACTGCAAAAGTAGTGATATTTGGTGAAAAGAGGCTAAAGGCACCCCAGGGGTAATTAGTGATAAGCAATCATCTGATAAGCCTCACCACCTGTTGCACAATTTTGCCCTATTCATGCCTGTGAATCCATGGATTGTTAATGAAAAAAACATGCAGATTTTATCAAGTCTGACATTCTCCCCAAAGTACTGCAAGATCCTTCTCTCCATACAAATCGGATCCCTCAGTTTTAATGTCCGTTTTTGTGGTCCAAGGTTCTGGTCAGTTTTCCTGGTGCAAGGTTCTTGTAGGAGATCTGGTGCTGTGCTTTCAAAGATGGAAAATAATCAAGTGAGGAAGAGCTCTGTTGGGTCTGGGCACACGTGAAGAATTTCTGCAATGGCTAGGGTCTGAGAGGGTCCCTGAAAAGGCCTGGCATAGCCACGTGCCCTGAACAACTTAACTCTTTGTCAGAAGCCCGGGATCCTTATTTGTCTTGTGTGTATGCATCACTTCAAAACTGGTACATCGATCAGGACTGGAAGCAAGAAGGTTGTCACATTTCCATGCTCAGCTACTGGCCCTTTCCAGGAAGTAGCATCAAGCAGGCACCTTTTGGCTACTTTAGGCATACTTGTCATACTGCAGGGGCAAGGTTTATTCAAGAGGGTACAGTTAGCTGGCCAGCAAGTCCAGTACTCTGACAGGACAAAGATGGGAAAGTGACTTAAAGAATTGTTTTCTAACCTAGTAGTCTGCAAAGCAATTGAGAAATAGAAATATTTCCAATAAAACAGAAGCTGCTATTCTGATCTACAGGTTGAAGTGATGATTACAGCCTCCTTTTGTCAAGGCTGTGTATTACAACCTTGGATCTCAGTCCTAGCAACCTACAGATCCTTCCTAGAGGTGTCCTCAGCCTGTGCTAAGTATAGCTTGCTTTGTTTTTACATGCTTTATGACTACAGAGGCCACCCCTGAGTCATACAGGCTGCTCTCAGAAAACTCTCCCATGTGTCATTCCCTCATTTGCCAGCTCAAGTTATCTCAAGGGCTCGGAAGACAGAGAGATTTCAAAAAGAGCAGCAGAGCCCAGGAACTCTGTCAATGTCCAGTCTTGCTCAGAGACAAAACTACTTTTCAAATTTTAGCAGAAAATTAGACCTTGCCACCTTGGCTTGCTAATGTCAAATATTGCTTTTCCAACTTTTTGGCACTTCCATCTCCCATGGCCACTGAAATTGCTTCAAGCATTTGGGAGGAATAAAGCAGTCAATATTCCTAAGAAACAAAAGCCAGCTTGTAGAGAGCACCAGAGATAGGTCAGACCAAACACACAGAGTGTTATTTCTGTTTTTAAGGAAGATGAAATCTGGAGATGAAGGAGCAATTAACTTAATCTCAGTGTAATACAAGGTGTAAGAATGATATAAGAAACAGTTTAATCATCTTGGGGTAAACAAATACCAGCTAACATATAACATGTATAATATCCTTAATTATTTCTTCCAGTTAATTGAATTTCACGTTTGATAAGGTAGTAAATTTAGAACCCTAACCTGCAAGAGTTGATTGAAGCTCCTCTAAAAATGTTCTTGCTCACATCTCCTGCTGCCCAAGCTGATTGTTGTAGTATGCAATGGGCAACTCTATGGGCTACATTTTGCTACACATGGCCTGTTACCTTGTCAGGTCACCTTGTTGTCCAGATACATGGGCATAATACCAAGCATCACACAAACAAGTTATTTCCATCAGCCCAGTTGTGGAAAGGCAGTCTGTCTTCTGAGCTGGGAAGTCAAATAAGGCTAGATATGATCCCAGGTGCTTTCTCTTGTATTCCATTTGCTAAAGAAACAGGAAACAAAACCAAACCAAACAAACCAACCAACCAAAAAAACCAAAACTACATCTAAGGAAAGCATACATTAATCATACTAGCCCCATGTGCCCATGGGGAATGACTGAGTCCTACATTTTCCAAAATAATCTGCAAACCTAAAACTAAAGAAAGTATGTTTGTCACTGTTCAGGGTCAGGGCGGCCCCTTAGACCCATAACAGATGCTTTCTGTTAACCCCCCTCCCTCTGCAAAGGGGAAGAGAAAGGAAATAAGGGAGACTTAACAATTAGAAAAGGAAACTAGAACAATTTAAATGAAAATGAAATTAATAATAATAAAAATGGAATATATACAAATATATACAAACTCCTCCGATGGTAATTACATCACCATCACCACTGATGCTGTGGAGCAGGCACTGGGGCAGTCCCAGACTGGGCCCCGCAGCAGATGGGAGCTGTGTTCTGCAGCTGGATTCTGGTACCAGATTCAGGAACACACAGACCGGATCGAAGGCAGAATGGACAGAGTCTTCCTTGGGTGCTCCGAGGAAGGAACTGAAAGACCCAAGCCAAGCCAAGCAAAGCTGGCAAAACAGTCCAAGAGGGGAGAAGGGCCCAAACACCCTTTGGATCCCTCAGCTCTATGCCAAATATGACATACATGGGATGGAATACCTCGTTGGTCAGTTTAAAGTCACTTGTCCTGTCCGCTCCTCCTTGCAGGTGCAGCCTTTCACTTTCTGCACCCCTCAACGTGGTACACAAGATCCAGCAGTGGCCTTGGTCTTCACAGCAATCCTTGGTAGTAACTCTAAACATGGGGTGTTATCACTGCTAGAAGCAGACACTGTCTGTGTAAACAGGCTGCTGACTTCAGAAAGTGCAGTTAGATAGAAGAACTGAGATGAAAAGTAAAATCACTGAACAGAATCAGTTCTGTTCTCACTCAGACCAGGACAATGTCTTAACCACAGTAGCCCCGTATCTCACCAGAGAAGGAGTCTCCTTCATTTTTCCTGGTACACCACTTCTTTTCACAACTAGCAATTCCTTCCCATTGTTCTATGATCACAGTTGACTTCTTTAACCAAAACTCCCAGGCTGCTCAGTTCAACTGTTAGATGGGAATTTTTCCTTAACTAAACATTCATTTTTCGCACATTGGAAAATACCAATTCATCACAAATGTCACTGGAGAAGTTTTTAGGTCTGGGATGGAACTGAGAGAAGCCAACAGTCCAGGGATTAGGGCTCTGAATCAAAGAAAGGAAGGACTTGAACTCTGGTGTCCCACATCCCAGATAAGTACACTAACCACCAAGCTATTTCAGGGCAGGAGGTGAGTCCGTCTCCTCTCAGAGAAATGTCTAAAGGGCTAGATTTTTCTTCAAACATAGCACAAAAAAAACAAATTGCAATGCTTCTTTCCCCTCCTTTAAAATGAATTCTTGTTCTCCAGCCAGCCCAGCTTGGTAAGAGTTTTGTGTAAGTTAAATAGACCAGACACATTTGCCCCTGTTGGTCTTTTAATAGGTGTTCAGTTACAAAAAAAAAAAAAAATTAAAAAAAAAAAATTGCACAAAATAAAACACATAAATCTATGTCGAGAGGTATTTAAAACTTTATTCAAGACCAGAGCTAGAGAGAGGCATCTTAACAGCTTAAGGTTTCAGAGCACTAAATTGAAATACGTGCACCATTGAAGGCATGGTTACCGGGCACATTTCGAGTGCCATGAACTTCTGGAGCGAGTGTGTTTTTAAGTGTCCTTTCCACGGGGGTCTAAAGTTCCCG
>WUAM01000335.1:961935-991004 GCA_024336885.1 Actenoides hombroni | reverse complement strand
GGTTCCCGGCACCACCATGGACAGCTCACTGGGGCTTAATGGTCCCGCCGCCGCCGCCGCCGCCCGCTGCTGGAGCCCGGCCACGCTCCGCCGCCCGCGCCGCCGCGGGGTGCCAGCCGCCTGCGCTGCCGGGCTACAGATAGTGGGGACAGGCTTTATGAATTAATGACTGACTCTTTGCCCTCTAATTTGAAAATTATTCCCTTCGGTGTCTACTGGATTCTAGGAACCAGACAGAAGATTTGGCAAAACCCTCTTTAGTTTGCTGGTTGGTTGGTTGGTTGGTTGGTTGGTTGGGTTTTTTGGTGATTTTGTGGTTGTGGGGTTTTTTGTTTTGGTTTGTTTGTTTTTTGGGTTGGTTTTTTTGGTGGGTTTTTTTGGTGTTGTTTTGGGTTTTTTTGTGGGGTTTTTTGTCTGTTTTGGTGTTGTTTTTTTCTTGTTTTTTGGGTTTTTTCCCTTTTCTCGAGCACATTAAATTAAATGCATATTGTCTAAATAAACCATGCATTGTGTCAAGAACTGAACGTGGGGAGCTCTGGCCATCTCTCGGGTGGAAGAGGCAGCTCTGTTCAGCTACTCTATCATTGTTTAATAAAGGAGATTATTGTGCGCAGATGGAGAGCCACGAAACGTCTGGGTCTTGCTGATGAGGGGGTGGGGGAAAATGGTTTTCTCTTTCTCCCCAAGCAATCTTTTCACCCAACTGGAAGATTACACCATGTCAGACGTGGACTACGGCGTTTCCCATCCCTGACAACCACAGGAGAGTAAGAGGGGAAGAAGGCAACCTTTGTGAGAACAAGGGACAGAAGAGTGCACCAGGGCTAGGTTGCAGGCAAGACTGAGTATGTGCTAGAAAGCCTGACTGAATCTGCAAGCAATCGCGTGTGCTGCTAGCTGTAGAACAGCCTTGCTCTCAGGACCACCCTGGGAGCTTTGAAGAAAAAAAAAAAACAACCCAGAAAAAACCACTGTGACTTCGCACCTCGCCTGCAGAGAGCTGTGCTCGCTGGCTTTGAACCTTGTGAGATCACAGGGCTTGTGCACGTCTCAGGGGATTTTGGATCCTTGCAGGACGAGTCCAGCAATCACTGCTCTGCCGCTCCCTTCCCTTCCCTGCCAGACTCTCAAGCAGTAAGCACTCCTGTGTTTTTTTTTGCTGAACACCAGTTTTTCCACCCTGGGAAGACTAGAGAGGTTAAACTCCCTGTCTGAACTGAAGCCCTGGACGAGTGCAACTGAGGTTATAGAAATCCGGGAGGGGAAATGATGAAAATGCTTTATTGTGAATAAAACAAGAAGGAGGAGGGAGAGGAGGAACTTCACAAAGGTGAAAGATGGGAAGTTTGCAGAGCTGAGGATTTAGCCCATCTCTGAACACCAGGCAGGGGGGTTAGTCATTATTTCCCTCCATGTCTCTGTGTCGCTGAAGTGGCACCTCCTCTACAATTAACCGAACCTGTCCCACTTGTTGGCTTTTGTTTCAAGGCAGGGATCCTCTCCTGCGAGGCTTTTGGGGGGAACCCGGTCATCCACCCACCCACCCGCAGCCCCTGGCCCTGTTCCCCACTTGGGATTTACTTGCCAACCCTGGAAGAGGGACTTATCTTCCTAGCCAAGCTCCCAGGTCAACTTCCTTGTAGGAAGGCTGATTTATGCTTGTTTATACATATGGAAAAAGGAGGCAGAAGCCAAGCACGGCATTCCTCCAAAATCTCATTGTCTTTGAGGCGGGAAGAGGGGAAAAAGGGGAGGCAGAAAACCTAAAATGATAAGGTTTTCCTTGTTGCGGCAGGGAGGGCTTGACCAGAAAGGCAAACAGAGGGGTTTGCCTCACTAAGGGTGCCTCCTGTGCTGAGTGATACTTTGTCCCACCTGTGCCAAAGCATCACTTCATTGGTCCTTCCTCTCGTCCAGCCTCATACTCTCACTTCCCCAAGGCCAGGGAACACTTGGAGCTGGCAGGGAAAAGTGACCGGGACTGACGGAATGAGCTGCTGCAGGTGGCAGCCCATCCCTCTCGGGAGCCACTTCCCCGGGTGCACATCCCCCAGCCAGGCTCCATCCTGTGGGAAAAGGGAGGGGATGGGGTGTTGAACCCTGGCAGAGGGCATTTTTTGCCCCATCCTGCCACGGAGGAGGGCTCAGATTTGTGGTGAGGCTAGGTACCAGGTGGAGTTTGCTCACGATTTAAGCATTTGTGTAGGTGGCAGAAGAAAAAAAGTGCCACGCCACTTGTTGTACATGACAGTCTTTGGGAGAGGGGAGTGGGGGGCAAAGGGGCGGGTAGGAAAGGGCATGGTATCATGGTATAACAGTAAGTCTCCTAAACGGGTTTGTCACTGCTCTGTTCCTGCCGTATCAGCAAAGGCATAGTTGGTTTGTTTTGGTGTTGGTTTTTTGTGGGGTTTTTTTTGGCTTTGGTTTTTTTTTCTCCAAGCCCACTGAGGCAGAGATGAGGCAAACTCAGCCATAGGAAGGTGGTTAGTGATGTCACAAGTTTGGTCTTTTCAATAAAAGCAATAGAGAAGGGTCTCCCTCACTATATATATTAGGAGAGGCTTCTGTTCTTCATTATAAAAAGAGCAGCAAGGGAGAAAAACACCTGCTTTTAACAGTCTTTATTTAGCAGTAATCTGTTGCAGGTAGAATAAAAACTCTGCAGGGCTGGATTTCTTTTGAAAAATATTACTTTTTTTGATCTACTTCACTTCTTTTCTTTTTTTTTTTTTTCTTTTTCTCAAGAAGAGAACATAGTTTTGGAAGCGATTGCTGAGAAGATCAACCACTGTTGGCCAGGGTGATCTCTGAGAGGCACAGAGGGCTGTAACTCAAGGAAAAGGTGAAGTAATATATTGTGAAGAGAACTTCAGTATTCCAAGTTTATAAAGGCTATTTATTTTTCCTGCATCTGTAATGGTTGGGGTGTTTGGTTTGTTTTTTTGTTTGTTTGTTTTTTGGTTTTTTTAATTTTATTTTTTTTAATTTATTTTATTTTATTTCTGGGGGAAAGGAAATACTAAAATATTTTATGGGCGGTTTACCTTTAACATGAGCGATAGACCTATGAGTATGGGGGGGGCTTTTTTCAGAGGATATCACAATTATTTTTAATTAGTCGAAAGGGCAGCATAAATCAAAGAAGTCTATTAGCTATACATTTTAGTTTATAGCCTACCAGGTGTTCAGGGAATTTATTTACGGCATAAACGATTTAATGTTTTCAGCATGATTTCAATTTCAGCTCTTATGCTTCGGTTTTATTTGCTTGTGTGGTACGCGATTTGGCTAAGAAGCTGGACTTTTAAATTGCGGCAGCAAGTGTTTAACGTAAAATAACCTGCAGGTAGAAAAATGGTTTTCTTTGCACCTGAATTTTCTCCAGAAAGCGTTCCTTAATGCGGCGGGAGGATGAGAAGGAGCAACCAGTTGGCACACTTCGGTGTTTTGTTGCGGCTTGTGAGGGTGTTGGGAAAGAATTTGCTGTAAATCAGGCTGCCAGTGGCAGAAAGCAGTGACCCTTCCGCACCCGGGGGCAGCGGGGCTCTCCGGGAAGGTTTCAGCGGGGCGCGGAGCAGGCTCCTGAGGAGGGTGCGCGGCCGCAGAGGGGTGAGGGATCCCCGGGATGCTACCGGGACGCTGCCAGTGTCCCCGGGTCTCCGTTTTTGCCCTCCTGGGCAGCGCCCCGGTGTGCGGGAGAGTCCATCCCCTACCGCCAAAGAGGAGATTGACTTGCAAAGTATTTCCCTTTCGAAGAGCTGTCGGGGGGGAGAGGGGGGAGGGGGAGGCGATCAAGAGGCGCACCAAACTCCCCCAGGCTTTCTCCCTGTACCTTCCTTCTTAATAGCCGGGGGCAGTTTCTTGCTTAAGCAGGCTCTATAAAGGGGCGTATTGTGTTACCTTTGTTTTTTCACATGAATGTTTTCCTGTGATGGAAAAATTGGGGATATGGCGGCGGGGGGATGCGCGGGGCTGCCGGCGGGGAGCGGCGATCGACCCCTGACGGGGTGCGGGAGGGGCTGGCAGCGTTCCTGTCGCTCCGGCTACCGCCGCCGCTGCCCCACGGCAACGCGACAGATATTTGCAACGCCTTGCCCAGATTGACTGAGGGCGAAGTGGAAGGCGAAAGAGGGAGAGGAGGAGAAAACTTTCCACTAATTTACTTTTTTGGCCAGGAGCGCCTGTGTACATAGACTGCGAGTCCTTCCCCCAGCCCTCCCCTTTAGCGCCCCCGCCCCTTACTAGCGTACAATTAACATCATTAGGAATCAATCCTCCAGCTAATAGAGGAACTGCGAAGAACAACGGTAGGTGTGTGAAAGGAAAGGCGGCAACGATCTAAAACTTGCTCTAACTGACTGGGTGGATCTCTCTTTCCACGGCAGGGAAGGCACTGACCTACGGTAAACACAAAAAGGGCGATGTGGACGGGGAGGGGAGAAGGAGAGAAAAACCCGGCTGCAGAAGATGCGAAGAGCTTGGCCGGAGTCCTTAGGATCTGCTGAGTGCATGTGCTGTCGGGTGTTTGCCTGCCTTCTCTCTTTTTTGGTTCCGGTCCCGGGAAGCGCTGATTTCTAGTCTCCCTTTTGGCTGTGGGTATCCTGCCCGGGCTCTCGCTCTCTCGGCACGTGTTCCTAGGGCGCCATCTCTTTGCAAACCCCTCCGTCCTCCCGCAGGTCTCCCAAAAGACCGCTCCGGAGCGTGTGAACATCGCAGGCTCCAGCCCAATCCAACCTGCGGAGCCAAGCATGCTTCCCAGCCTCTGAACCTCCCCGGGCTACCTACCGCTTCTCTTAGACTTCTCAGGCTCTCCAGCCAGGCAGCGCTCTTTACTTGAGTTCCATTTCCTTTACACGGCTGTGGACCCAACTTTCAGGGAGCAGAGGACGTGAACCTGCCCTTTTTTTTTTTTTTTTTTTTTTTTTGTCAGAGGTATAATTCAAGACAGATGTATAGATGTATTTCCCCCCCGCTCCTGAATCTGTGTGTGTGTGTCTGCCCGTGTTTACAGAGAAGAGGGAAGCTGAGCTGACTTTTCAGACTCTTTGCTTATCTGCAAAGAAGGGCTTCTCCTGTACCATAAAGCCCTGAGACGGCGGCTTAGCGGACTAGAATTGAATAGGGCTCAGCGAGACAAATGGACGTGCTCTCTAACCCGGTTCAGATAGGAGCTACTTGATTTTTTTTTTTTTAACTGAGAGAGATCTTGCCTCCGGGCAGCGAGAGACAGAGAGGGGAAGGGAGGGACGGAGGAAGGGGGGGAGAGTCAAACAGCAAGGAAAGGAGAGACGGAGCGAAGTTTGGAAGAAGTGAGCCGCTGCAGAGAGCTCAGAAAGTTTGTTTTTCCTTCACAGCTGGGAGAGCCGAAAGCGGGGACTGCTTGAATACGGCGCTGGCGCATGTGTCCCTCGGGACTGATTTCCCTTTCCTTGCAGGTTTTAAGACCCGGAGGATACAATGTTCACTAAACTCTTCCAGCAGTGGAGTTTCGTAGTGTTTCTGCTGAGTTATTCCGTGCCCTCTTACGGGAGATCAGTAGAGGGGATCAGCCGCAGACTGTGAGTTTCTTTTCTTGGGTTTTTTGGGTTTTGTTTTTGGTTTGGGTTTTTTTTTGTCCTCTCTTCGGTGATGGTGAGGGTGGGGAGGGAGGTGGCCGGGCCTCCCGCTCTGGGGAGCAGCCCGGGAGGTTTTTCAGCCTCTAGCAGCGTTCCCGGAGCAGCTCTGCAGCAGAACTGCTCCGGGTTACCTGACCCTGGTGCTCACTGATGAGGTCTAGGCGATAGGCGGAGGGCGTCTGGGGCAGGGAAAGGATCTTTGCAGCTGTCTGACCTTAAAGAGCTTTGGGGAAGGAGATGATAAAGCTGAGGGTCTCTTCTTCCTAGCGGAGCTGAAATGCAGCTGCGTGATTGTCCAACGTGCTACTCTAATGCCCATGCATCTTTCTGTGCCCTGGGAGGGTTCTAGTAGGGAGCATCCCATTTTATCAAACTGCCTTATGTTCCACTAAATAACATATGCTTCTTTGGCGCTGGCATGAAGCCAATATTGATAAGGGCAGGGGTAACATGCCACAGTGAGTGCCACCGTGAAATGGAAGTACTGAACAATTTCTCTGGATTTCTGCTGCTTCAGGAAAAAAAAATATCCAAAGGGAGTGCAGTATCTGACTTGGAGGCAGAAGCATATTTTTTGATAAATGATAATGTCATTTAAGAAAGTCTGTTCAGGAAATGACCTTTTTGCTCCTTCCAAAATAATCAGTATGGTTTGTATTAATACCTCTAAGCAAAGTGCACAAGAAAAGCCACTGAGCTGATGTAGGAGCAGCTGTCTCACACATCTAACTCACTGGCTTTCACTGGATTTGCATCAGATTTTCTAAGGAAGAAACACCTCAGTCATACTGTGGAGGGCCATATTGTTACAAAGTTCAAAAGGAAGTCAGGTTGGAGAAAGAGGGTTGGAAAATCCAGTCACACCTTACAGGGAAACGTGACACAGCAAGTGATTTCAGATGGCTTTCCTTGTAAATGTTCTACTACATACATAAGGACAAGATCTCCGAACAGCACTTTCTTTGTCATTTAAGCAACAACAAAATTCCCCCAGGTGAAGTGACTTCAGACACACCTAAAGTTTGGCACCAGGCAGACAGCTATTACAAATCTCCTACAACAATTTGTGTAGAACATATTATTGCTGATAATGCTAACAGTGTATTCTTCCCGATCCATTAATGTTTAGCTGTTTTGTACTCCTGCAAACTATTTTTGAACTCCTTTTATTTGAGACCATTTTCTTCTCTTTCCATATAGAGGTATCAAACTTCTGTTTCAGGAATAAAAAAATAAAATAAAAAATCAAAGTACAGTCAAATGCTGTTATTTTCTTGGCTGGGAAACTTTGAACTGGATCTAAGCCAAATTTGTTTTTTAAAAAGGTTAGATTTGCTAAGAAATACTCTCTTCTCGAAGTTAGCATTGTTCTAACACTTGTTTTTAAAGGTCAGTATTAGAAGTCTTCCCAACATCGCTTTTCTGTTCTGACAGCGGGGGGGAAAAGTGGAAACTAAACATTCAAAGCTCCCTCTTAGCTATGGCATGTAAAACACACATAAGAAACCAGTCAGCTGTCAGTTAGTGGCATTCACTTAATTTTGTTTGTGGGTACAGCACAAACACAGACACCACACTCAAACATGTGTCTTGTTTTAATATCACCACAAACCATTCCTAGAGTTAATGGTTAATAACTCACTTAAGCCTAGAGATGTTTGGGTTTGTTTTTTTTTTTTCAGTCAAAGGCTTAAACCAGTAACGGATGAAAATACTGAAGCACATTATTATAGCCATGCAAAAATAATCAAAATTACATAGGCCTGGTTCTACAGACTTTACTGAGGCAAATCTCCCACAGAAAGCAAAAGCAAATTGTCCCAAGAAAAGATTGCTAGACATATTTTTTGTTATAGAAAGGCTTTAGCTGCTGAAGAATTTCTGAGAAACCCAATAATGCCTCAAAGTGAAATTAGATATTTTTATCAACATGCCCAGACACTGCAACATCATGTCCTCAGATCTGTTAAAAATACTTTTCCTAACCCTGAGATAGGTTAAGCAGCTTTCACTCCCTTTGGAGCCAGTGGCAAGGGCACTCAGTCTTGCAAAATCCAGACAGGGAGCTGACTAAAACTTTTCCAGTTATTTTGCTAAACTTATGATGAGCTCCATTGTGAATAGTCAAGGATAATAGCAGTTAAACAAGAGCAACTGTCTGAGACAGAAAGTTGTTGCTTGAAGAATGTTGCCCCTCAGTGATGCTAAATATCTAGGGGAAAAAAATTAAGAAGGAATGTGCCTGAAAAGAACAGCTTCTCTGGAAGTATGTGAAGTCAAGATAGTCACAAGTCATAGATTTCTACTGCTTTTACCATAATGAGACATTAAGTCTCATGTGCACAGTGTACTCGGATACATAATTAGTTTGGACACTCTGGTCAAATGCAAGCCATCAACATCCTTCTCTCAAAGGTGCCTACCACATGTAAGCTTAGCATTTACTGCACTTGGTTTGGGTACAGACGTTTTCCTTGAATGTGAGGTGCATTTTCTAGAAGGATGCAAGGGACCTCTAGTGGGTCATCTTAACCCTAACAGCCTAATATTTTTTTACATATCATACCCGACATGTGAATGCAATCATTCCAGTTTCCATTGCCTTCCTGCTCTGTGTGTGTGGGTGAGATATTGTTGATATCTCCATTATGAAGTACGTCTTACATCAGCCTTCTTGGGCAAGTATTTTTCCCTGATTTACAAACATAGGAGTTGTTTGAATAATTGCGGCAGAAAGAGGCAGAAGGTCAAAGAGATACGCATCTACCACATATTCTTTGTTTTAAGGAGATTTTCGATCTAGAGCATACAAAGGAAGCTGGTAGGCAAAATGTAATCCTTCAGTCTGTCTGAGTAATAAAAGTCATGTGAAATGTAACACTACGTAATGTTATACAATCATCTGGAATAGCAAAATGTTATTTGGGGCCAGACTTGATGCTAAATATCATACAGGCATTTAAACAGAAACGCACCCTCTTTGGCACACTAACCCCTCACACGTCAGTCCCTGCATTATTTTGGAAATGCATACTCACTCAAGATGTAGTTCTTGTAATGCTCGTTGACTGCCTTGTGTGTACTGGAACCAAATCTTTAGGTTTCAGCTCTGTAAAGTGGAATAGCTTTTCAATCAGAAGTACTTTAATAACAGGCTTTAGAGATTCAAGATTTTGTCACAGTGGGTAAATTGACCAAACACACATTACAGGATTAAGGCAGCTTTAGGTTGTCTGTGATAAAAGGAATTATCCTTGGTAGTTTATAAGAGGCAGTAGGAAAGCTTTGCTCATCACATGAGACATACTGTTTTAGACTCAGTAAAGCACTGAGATTCTGTAGGCTTTTTATAAACTAGAAGAGTGAAAGAAGAATTACATTTCCCATGCAAATATCCTGGGAAAATAGATTACTGAAGCTAGGAACGTAACACAAGCCACAATGGACAGCTTGACAAACAGCACAGAACTATGCCACTCAGAGGAGTCCAAGGTGCTAGTTTTATTAGTGTACTTGCAAATCAGACTGATTTAATTAATCACTGAGAAGGCTGTTAGAGATGGCTATTGGAGAGCTTCAGGGAGTGCACTGGTCAAAAAAATTCTCTTGGCGTAGATCTTGAGCTTGCACTAATGGTCAGAGCTGCACTGAAGAAATGTTAATTCAGCTCAGTATTATCACATGACATTTGTGCTTAGGGACATTGTGTTGAAGGGCATAGAATATTTGCTCTAAAGAGTGAAGTCACTCAAAACTGATTTTAGGTTGCTTGAAACATAGACAATGTTTGGTCAAATGCGAGCTCACAAACCTGAGTATATCTAGGCCTGATTTTGAGCAAGTCTCCTTACTGTATGACTCCATGCAAAACCCACAGTTATCTTTCAGTCCCATTATGGAATGGGGGATAGCTGCTGTTCGAATTTTACACTGAGTAATGGAGATGTAGTGTCACTTGAACCCAACGCTCAAAATGTGCAGCTCTACAAAGACAAGTGTTCTTAAACCAATGCTAATTGAAGTTGCCAATTTCAAATAGCTCTACTGTTGATCATATCACAAATCTAAAGAATTTGGCTGAAGGGACTGAGGATGATAAATTGCAGAACACTCTCAATCATTTGCCCATCACATTTTGAAACCTGGTAATGTATCAGGATAATTAGGGGTAGGAAGGAAGGAAGGAATTTTCACTGACAGTTATGTGTCTTCTCCCACTTCACCCACATGCAGAGAGAACTTACTAACTGACTAAATGATTATACGACAGGCAAGGCAATGCATTCAAGTGCTTCGGCCAGTAAGAATCCAGTCATAGGCAGTACCCTGATGCAAAATGAGGGGACACATAGCCAATATCTGCAAACTGAAGCAGGGCTATTGGAAGGATAAACTGTATTATAGTATTCATGGGAACAGACCTGAAATCCCAGCTTGTGCTCTTTCTGTGGTTCACAGTGCAGCTGTGCATCTATCCCACACCAAGGAAAAAGCACGCATTTTCTTATGGTTATTTATTATCCAGGTGTCACTAGTCTCTTCTTTCCTGAGACGTTTCCTACCTTCTTTGCCAGTATAACACCTCTAAAAGACAGATAGCTAACCATCTCCTAGTTCCTCAAGAACAAGACAGAGGTTAATGAACCAAAATGTCACATCCTCTGGAAAAGTTCCAGAGACAAACCCACTCAAACAAACCCGGTTGCTCTTGAAGAAGGTTCAGTGAAGAGGGCTGCCGTAAAACTCGGAGAGTACAGCAGACAAGAAATTTGGCCTCAAAAGTTCCTCTTAAAGGGATACTAGAAAGGCGTCTAAAACCATAATTAGACACAAGTAGCCAAGCAGTAAAATCAACAGGAGTGCCCAAGGCTTATCTCTACCGATGCTCAGGCTGCTTCTCTGTATAGCTCATTATTGATTGAAGTGCCTATGTTTTAGACACCCAAATCTGAACGTTTTTCCATTACACTCCTCCAATTGCACTTACTTAAATTTAGAAATGAAATGTACTTTCATGTATTTATTTATGGTTTTGAACATGACCAAACAGAAAAAAATTATTAGAATGACGCTATATAAACACTGCTTCTGCCTTCGGTACAAGTACTTGTTATCCCCTCTCATGTTCAACTGCAGTGCTCCATTATTTGACCCTTAAGTTTTCCTATCTCTGACAATTGCTTCCCTGCTTTTATTGCCTGAAGTGTGATATTTTAAGAGCTGTAATGCTTTCCTAGAGCAGAGCAGTGACTAATCCATCTCCAGGTCCAGTGGTGTGCGATTGGTCAGCTGAGAATTATTACCCGTTTAGGTCTTTCACTTCTCTGTAGGGAGCAACTACTCTCAAAAGCAAAATTTGCTCCAGCAGTTTGACTTAACTGGATGTCTCCAAGCCTGAGAGTTGCTACACAGTCACTGTGGCCACCACTGCCAGAGGAGAGAGGAGCTTTGCTAAGTACTGGACAGTAACCAAATCCTAAATATTTTTTTCCGCTTCCTCTCTTTCCTTTCTTAAGCAAACGGGCTGTATCAGAGCACCAGCTATTGCATGACAAAGGCAAGTCAATCCAAGATTTACGAAGAAGAATATTTCTTCAAAATTTAATTGAAGGTGTCAACACTGCAGAAATCCGAGCAACTTCAGAGGTTTCACCTAACCCTAAGCCTGCTACCAACACGAAGAACTACCCTGTCCGATTTGGTAGTGAAGATGAGGGCAGATACCTAACTCAGGAGACAAATAAATCACAGACCTACAAGGAGCAGCCCCTGAAGGTATCAGGGAAGAAAAAGAAAGCAAAGCCTGGAAAACGTAAGGAACAAGAAAAGAAAAAGCGTCGAGCCCGCTCGGCTTGGCTAAATGATGGCATGTATGGCATCAGTGTGATGAAGAGCCCACTCTTGGACAACTCTGTTACTACACATAATCACACTTTAAGGTAATTCTGATATATCCTTTTGAGGGGCATACCATATATTTATTGAAATTGTTACTTTTCAATGCGAGAGAAATAGTGCACCTTTATACCCATAACTGAGCAGTGGCTTTGCAAGTAGTGCACAGTCTCAAGGTGCTTTGTGGAAGTAGGTAAGCACCCTTTCCACTTTGCACTGGTGACAAACTCTTTCTTTCCCATGACAAACATTTCAAGTAAACCACTTATTGCCAAACTGAGCTTCCTGAAGCCGAGTAAGTAAAGTTAGTCCTGCAAAAATAAAGCACATCATAGCCATTAAAATTTCCTTTCCTGTTTTAACTGTAGTGTCTCTTATGTCAGATCTTGGTCCCACACTTGGGCCTCAGCAGATTGAAAGCTTTGAGTTTTATTTAAAGCTCTGCATCTGTAAAATGGCAAAGTTTTCTTTCCTCCCTCTCAACACCTCCCCTTTTTGGCAACTTTCCTACCCTTACTTTACAGTTTTTCATTTTACTGTTTAACCTTAGGGGAGAACACGGAAAATTTTTCTCTTAGTAATATCTGAAAACAACACAGACCAGCCTTTTGCCATAAAATTTTCCCTGCCATTAATACTTTTTAATTCATCTCCGTCTTTTTGCCAGCTTGTGAAACAATTACGTTGCTGCTGAAAAATGTTGAGCATTGCTTTTAGAGAGAGACGTGCTTCCCTCATGTATGACAATGAAGGGTTTTCAGGGCAGCAGTGAGCTGGAGACTTCAGCCTAGGTGCCCCAAGTGACTCATCCACTTGCAGTCATCTTAGCTTGAGTGGAAGTCTGCACACTAGCAGACAAAGCCAAGGTGTCCAATCCTTAGTTTTCCTCAAATGCTTGTATTTTCAACAGCAAACCCAACCTTTTCTCTCCTCCTTCCCTTCACTTTGGCAGAATAGAGACATAAAAGAAGTGTCATTTTCTCATAGTAAATCCATTAGAAAGAGATGCCAACTGTGGGATTTACTAAAATCCAGTCTTTAGTTAAACTTTACAGGCCACAGTTTGCAATGTGCTCCATCGCTTCATGTAATACTGGCATCTACAGGAGTTACCAGCATTTGGGGCTAAGCATTCAGTGTCTGGGCCCATAAACCAGTTACCATGGCTGTAGCAGTTAGATGTGAAGTAAGAGAGGCTGCTTTTTCTCAGTGCCTTAGGAAAGTCATGTTCAGGACTCCAATCCGGAGATGCCTGACATTTCAACAAATGTTAAGGAACTGTGGTGGCCAATAAATAACATCTGTCTTTGTCACATAGAAATCTTGAGTGTAAGGAAAAAACATCCTAGGACATTTCAAGTGTTTTTTTTCTTTTCCTTAACTATTCTGGCCATATAGCCAATGGGATATGTAAAAGAATTACAGGTACAACCCTGTTGATTTTCCTAGTTCAGCCTTACTGTTTCCAGTATGGTTGAATGGATGAAGGCAGTCCAGCTTTACCTTACTGATGTTATTGCCCAAGATGCAGTATTCCTCCAGGGCAAGAAAGAGATTCCTAAAGAGGACCTATATTTTAGATACTTAATTGAAGATTATTAAACAACGAGAAACCATAAAACAGGAAAACAAAATTCTTCTGTCACAAGTATAGAGCATAATAGGCTGGTTCAGCTCTTAAATTGCTGATATATGAACTTGTAGTTATCCCAGTAGACTGGAAAAAGATAAATTTTCTAAACTTTAAAGGAAAGTAAGTCCCAACTCCCTAACATGCCCTTTAGATAGGGAGAGTCAGGTTCAATGCAGTTGTTTGTATGGTTGTTGCCACAAGGTGCACAAGCACATTTTAGATGGAGGGATGACCACATCTGAGTGAGGTTGATTCCTTAGTTTTACTGAGCTGAATCAGGAACTTCTATCTGCTGTTGGAGGTCAAGGGAGGTGTGTGCAAACAGGATTTCCATACACCAGTGGAAGATACTTCTGCAGCACCTCTAAGGCTACAGTTTAGGAGAAGCATAATGTCAAGGAAGTGGCCATTAGGAAAGTTCTTTACTATGAGTTTGGTGGAATGCTGGAACAGGATGCCCAAGGAGGTGGTGGAGGCCCCATTCCTGGAGGCATTCAAGGTCAGGCTTGATGGGGCCCTGAGCAACCTGATCTAATTAAAGATGTCCCTACTTACTGTAGAGGGTTTGGACTAGATGACCTTCAAAGGTCCCTTCCAACCCAAACCATTCTATCATTCTATGATTCCATGAAGTGCAAAGATAAACTTTAAGTGTGCCTTTCATGCTGTCTTTGTGCTTCTTTTCTGCTCAACTGAATTAAAATCCTTGTGTCAATTCCACTCAATCTTCATCCTGAAATTTTGGGTTTGGGTCAGAAAAAGACCAAAAATAATGTCTAGATCTTTTTACTTACTACAGAAAATATCTCATAAAAGAAGCCAATCTTGCAAAATCTGGGACCAAATCACTGAAAGCTGCTTTCAGGTAGTCATTAGTACAGAGGCCAAACTCTAAAACAAAGCCTAAAATCCAAGCCAAATTAAAAATCTCACCCTCTTAAAAATAGGCCTGTGTATTGCAGACACACATATACAATCATGCTGTTTGAATTGTGTGCCATTATTATATATATTGTAATATAGCCTGAATACACCCTAATATTAAAGTTAATTACTAAGGAGCTTCATCCTAGCATTTCCATTCCAGGCTTTTAAAAATTGTTTCTCATGGACATTCCAGTTATATTCCCATTCCAGTTCAATTAAGCTGTTATTACCTAATTTCCTAAGAAACCTTTCAAATGAGTGAACTCTCTAATGTTAAATGTAGTCTCACTTTCAATATGCATGTTAAAAAAACCCAAAACCTCTTTAACTCTGAAGGATTTGCTTTCTTTTTGTGTCTCACACCCACACACGTCTGCCATGTGGAACACTGCACACAGCTTTGGTGATCCAGCAACAGAACGAATCCCGTTCCATCCTATAGCTTCGCATTCCACCCTATAACTGTTTCCTAGGGAACCAACATGCATTACAGAAATGTGCCGTTCACAAGGACAGAAAGGAAAAAAGCCCAACCCTTCATCATTTCCTGCAACACTGCTAAGAAGTAACTTAAAATAATATTGTAGGATAAGTAATATACTGATAGGAAAAGAGCAGGCTCTGCTTTTGTTCTCATGCCCTCACAAGAAAGGGAGGAATAGAGAAGTCACACCAGGGTACCAACATCCCTTAGAAATCTCCCTAATCTCATGACTGTATGAAGCTGACTCTCAGCTTGGACTGAATGCAACAGGAGTCAGAGCTTAACGTGACAAGATGCTCATTTTCTTTCAGGACCAAGCTTTTTGGCTCACAGTGGGAAAATTTCAGGATTATAGTCTTTTAATTTATTCAAGCACTTAAAGAAACAAAGTATCAGTGGTCTGTTTACTTCAAGACATGAGCAGCCTTTGCTGCATGAGTACTGCACATAGCCATGTACATTATTCCACAGAAATAAATACCTTTAAGATGAACAGGCCCTTGTCTAACAAACAGGCGGTCTATCAGTGGGAAGGACTGTCACCATGTTCAATAAGGACTTTCTTTTTCTTATCTTCAAAACAAATTTATCATTTCTCCACCTGTGTTGTTTTCTTTTTAGCACTTGGCATATTTATTAGAGACTGATACAAATTTCCTTCTTGTAGCACCTGGGAATTTTCCTGCCTTCCTATTTCTCTGACTGTACAATATAGTGGAATAGATGGCCTCAGTGTCGAGACAAACTGCAGGTCTTCATACTGCTAGCTGAGTTGAATTAAAGTGAATATAATAGAGGTCTTGAAAACATGTCTAAAACTGTAGAATTGTTAAATGGTCCTTATTATTGTAAATGTTTACTAGAAAGGCACAGCTGTTCTAGTCTGTGGCATTCTTGTTATTAATGTTATGTCCATGTGTTTGAAGTGAAAATTAATTATTTTATTTTTCTCTCCTTTTTTTCTTTGAAGGAGACGCTGACATTTTTAGCAAGAGAATTTTGGAAGACATATTGCAGTATTCTGTAATAGTGAACATATGGGAAGTATTAAAATATTTATTACCTGTAAATATTGTAAATGCTCAGAATAAAACCTTTTTCCCCCATTGCTGTCTGAAACTGCACATTTGGTTATTGTGAATTTTCTTTTTTTTTTTTTTTTTTTTTTTTTTTGGCTATGGCTGAGACAATAATTATTGTCACATTTACCATAATTTATTTTGTTGACTGGTGTATTTATTTTGTGAACGTATCTTGGTGCTGCTGACTTTCTATATTTTTTGTAACATAATGCACTTTAAATATACATATCAAGTACATTGATAACTGACATAAAATGTTCCTGTTTTGTGGTTGACTTCAATGAATGCATACACACAACTGTTCAAACTGATTTTCCTTTGTGCATGTATAATAGCAGTATTTTAAAATTTGTAAAGAATGTCTAATAAAATATAATCTAATTAAATCATGACTCAGAAGGAAAAATGTGTCCTTTAGGAGTTTCAAGAGCAGGAACACTATTTTTTTCTTTACTACATTTGAAAATTGTTTTAAATTTAATGTGTTTACATTGGTTCAAAATCCTACATTTTCGCATTAGCTTTTACTTAAAAATCACTCAGAACATATTTTGTTCCAGTGCTCTATTTCAAGTCAGCTAAGTTGCTGAACAACCTGGGGGTACTGTCACATATCTCAGACCCTGCTGCAGGGAAAGCACAATTCTCAACCTTTCCAGCCCCCAGCCCTGCAAAGGCTGAAGCATTATACTCTCCAAATGAGAGGATGCAAAAAGCAGCCCCAGGGAATTCATCACTTAATACACTCTTGGAAGGTGCTCACATGTCACACCTCATAGTCTTGTTCAAAAATTGACACATACTCAGTGTCCATGGCTCCCACTAACTTCACTCAAAGACACAGATATCTACCACATAAGCGGACTCTCAGCTTTTTGTACTTTGGAACCACCTTAATGTGAGTGGGTGGGAAGAAAAAAGGCTGTTTCCTGGGTGAATATATAAAAGAAAGAAAAAAATCAAAGCCACAGTAGGTGACACACCACTAGGTGCTGTTGCACTGCATGTTGCAATTTTACCCCCCTCCCACCATAAAGATGCCTCACATGGCTCTGTTTCTAAAAAGCATCTCAATTATTTTCACTTCTGCATTATAGCCATAGATAATTGCAGTTAAGGAGGAGACCACTGGCTGAAGAAAACAACGTAAAACATAAAAATATCACTTTTTAACATGAACATACAAGTCCTGCTTCCTTCCTATCCCTTTTTGCTGCCACCCACATGTTAATTGCAGCAGCTGCTGTGGGGGCAACCTGAATAAAAGAGATTGTTTCACAGAGATATCTGTACTTTGTAAAATCCCACTGAATTTCCTGTCACTTCTTTAACATCAGCAACAACAGAAAAATGTAAGTGTGGAAAAATAAATTACAAATCCTGGGAATTTTGAGATAGTTCTTGTAATTGTTTCTCCATTAAGCAGTTGCCAAGCTTTTCCTTTTTATTCTTCCTATTTTTTAAGTGCCATCTTTTTCCATTGCCAAAGTACATCCATCATATAATATAAACCAGATGTATTTCTGCTCTCTACCCAATCTTGCAGAAAACTACCTCCAAGTAAGAACTAAAAGCAAGAAAACTTGAGAAAGATGTACCCATCCTCCCCCATCCACTTCCCTGAAGTGTGAAATTTAATGCTTTATTATGTACAGTTAATTACTACAGCCACAAAGCACATGCATATTGTTTCCTTTTCAGATTAAAAATACTGTACACGATGAAATGTAGCACAGCTTTGAGGTTGCATTAAAGAAAAAAAGGCATAATTCCTGCACATTTTTAACTTGGCCTCCTTGCACATCCTGCCTATTTATAGTATCCAGCTAATGCTTGGATTTATACAACTGAAGTTAACTGCAACATATTCAGAAGACAATTTTGTACCTCAGCTTTACCAGCCTATCCCAGATGGAACTAAAACCTAAAGCTACCATGGGTAGAAACAATTTATCTTCATCAGAAAGCATGATCCTCAGCAGACAGGGGACCCAAAGAGCGTAAAACGAAACCATACACCCAAATGATAAACCTTGGCTCTGTAGAACAGGCCATTTCATAAGAGAAGGTCTGGTTTTCAAGTGCCTTTGGTCTTCCCTCTTTACACTGTTAATTAAGGACTTGCAATTTATTCCTTGTTTCTGTATGTAAAATACGCGATTGTAGCGAATTTAAGCAAAAGTTCTGTTTTCCATAAAGACATTTACACAGGCCTTATAAAAGCTGTCTATGGATCCTGCAGTTCACAGGCTGTGGTTCGAAAGTCACTGTTGCAGACTGTTGGATTTAACTCTGCAAAGTTGAATGCAAGTTTATGTGAGCTCTTCTCTTTGCAGGAAATAAATCCTGAAAACCTCTATTTCTGAGACAAACTACAGCAGCTTTGCCTTCCTAACTGGGGTGGGGGTAAAATCTTCTAGAGATTTCAGTTTCTCAGACAGTTCAACCTAAATGATTCAATTTTTCTCAAAGACCCTGCAGCAGTCAGGACTTATCCTGGTATTTTCTGCTATACATGACATCAAATATGAGAGGAGAAAAAAAAATAAATGTGCTAGAGCTTCAACCTTTGCACTGTATGATCTCTTGGAAGACTGCACTTTCACATTCATGTATGTCTGCCCACCTGATGTTCTGCATGGCACATGTGCACACCTAAATGTGCCTAAAATGGACAGCATTATGGACAAGGAGACACTCCAGAAGTTTTGAAGTACCAGAAGGCAGGTGGCTCACACGACTTTTGTTTGTCCTCTTTTCTCCCTTGTTAGTTAGAACTAAGATTACATAACCAGATGTTACAGTTCTTACTTCTGCCATCTATTTTCTCTTCCCTCTCTCTTCTCCCACTTCCTGGTCCCCACCATCCTCAGCAACACTCCAACTTCCCTTCTCTTTGGCCAGGTAACCCCAGACCACACCTCACCTATGTCAGGTTCCTTCACCAGTGTCCTGGCTCAGCAAATCCTTCCTCCACATCCGGGCTCACAATCACTATTTCTCCAAGCTCTTCATCCCAGATTTTCTCCCAGTGGGTTATGCTCTTGCCTCAGCAGCCACACCAGCTTCCTCCTGCTCTCTACCCACCTGTCAGCAGGAAAATCAACCAGAGCAGAGCACAGGGGCTTCTTTCTCACTGTTGCTTTACACTGCCTTATCCCTGTGACTTTTCCCTGTCTCCTGACTAAGTAGATATTGTGGGGAAAGTCTGCCTTTGCCCTCAGCCTCTGAGATTGTGCCTGCTCAGATTGCAGATTTTGCACTCCTGGTGCAACATGGAAGCCGGAGAGTGGTAGGCTACCTTTGTTTGCTTGATATGAGGTGTGCACTTGAAGTTCACCCAGGCCCAGTAGTTGTACTGTTATCACTGATGAAGGCTTTTGCTGATAAAGGGGCCTTCATTACAGTAGTGTGATTTTTCAGAGGGTTATAAAATGGCCAGGTGTTCTTCAAGGGGATAGAAAAGCATTCCCAATGAGGAGAATAACCATCCAAATTTCCATTTTTTTCCCCTGAGCCACAAAGGTGCTAGGACTTCTAAGAAGAAATTCCAGAATATTTTAAACATGGATAATACAGTGAGTTTTCCTTGTTTTGCATTTAAAAATGATATGTCTATATTGGCTGAAATTTTCTAAAAGACTATTTACAAGTTTTCAGCTCGAGAGGTCAAAGTTGAGTCAGAATTACAAAGAAACGAAGCCAAGGTGTCATACTAGGAGATGCTGGACTACCTTAGAAGTGCACTATACAGCTGTCCTGCCTCTCAGATCCAGCTAACACAGTCAGAAATTTTGTTACTGCCCAAGACCTCCAAGAGGAACATACATTTGGCACACTGCTGCTGCTGCTCTGGTTTTAAAGTAGTCACCATGTTTACTACAGAACTTAAAAGCTGTTAAGAGACATCAAATGATGACAGCTCTTCACAGCAGCTACCCTGTGCTGGACCTCAATAACAGATCTTTTCATTCTCTGTGCACTTGGCAGTGGTAGCTCACCAACAGTAGAGTTCCACTCACAGAATTTGTTTCGTGGTCCTTTGTAAATACAGACATTCATTTGGCATTCAAGACACACACAAAAAAAGCCAATCTAGTTTACACCTATACTATGAAATGATTCTATGCTCTCAAGGAAGGAATTTCAGGCACAGGAACTACTTGGCTTAGTTTTAAGCATTCACCATCTCAACATGTGGACAGTGCTGCTGCCAATACAATGCCCCTACAGTGTAGTAAGCATGCGTGTTCACTTCTGAGTAAGTGCCCTTGATGTCCTGAACCACCACACAGAATTTGGCTCTCTTGCAGTAATTCAGAAAGTAGGGGAATGCTGGCTGTATTTAGTTAAAGTCTTTGAAAATTTAAAACATTTTGTTATTTGGCCATAATTTACTGCAGAGAAAAGGTGCTGGAGCAGTTCCTCTGGAGTCTGAAGGTCTTTATTTAATTACAAAATAGATACAAGTAGAGGAAGCACAAGCTACCTCTAAAGCACCACACCATAATACCTCCCATAATAAAATGGAAACCATCAGCATGAAGAGTCAGGTCACATGAGTGACAAACTCATTAAAAAGTATACATTTTGTGCTCTGCTGAGACCACCATCAGTTTCTTCCAAGGGCTTCAAGAACAAAGTAGGGAAAGACACACAAGTATTCAGCTGCAGTTTTGACAACCGGAGCACTGTGACTCCTTGGAGAAGTAATCTACTTTATCCCAGTTATTTTTCAAAATGGGATCACTCATTTTTCAAATGAGATACATTTTTCTAAAATATTCTGAGCTCTACTGAAAGCTTGGTGCAGAAAGGCAGAACATTAGTTTTTGTTGGTGGTTTGTCATGGTTGGTTATGCCAGTCCTTTCACTCAGGCTATGAATGCAGTCATCAGATAGTAAGTCATAGGTTTCAGTATTCACCCAACTAAAGGTGACCACACTTAAAGACCGGGTTTCATGGCCCATCCACCATCATGTCCTTCTAGACATTGACTTCAGTGGAAGTTATGCACACAACTTCCCACACAATTATTTGCATATATACCCCCTAGAGTCCTTTCTTTTCAGTTTCCTGGACTCTTCTCCTCACAAGTAATTTTTTCCTACAGTTAATGTTAACTAATTCACTGCTGAAAATATCTGTGATCTAACCCTCTCTATGCCTCTCCTTCTGAATGAGCTAGTGATCCAACACAGTGGTTTGCAATGCATGTGTCATGGAATTTTCTTTTACAACAGCTGGATCCCATTCTCTGATAATGCAGATGAGCAATCCCTGCACCTTCCTGGGTGCACTGCTACACTAGAGTACCTGCTTGGACTTCAGAAAACATGTTTAAGGTGACTCTATGTATTGTGGAAAATCTTCCCTTAAGGAAAACTTCAGAAAATTTGAAGATTTTTTTTTTCCCAGTGGAATTACAAGATAAGCTCTTCATATGCACTAATGAAAATCCTTCTTTAGCAGCAAGATATTAGAACAGATTTTCTTGCCATGACTGTGCATGTACAAGCATATCAGAGACAGGAGGGATTTGTGTGGATTAATGCCATTAGAACTACATTTTATAAGATCTGGATCACTCAAACAGAAAACTAGGGCATGACAAAAGGAAAAATTATCCCACCTTGTAACTTGAGTTTCCCAGCATGTACCCAAATTTTCCATTTTATCACTACACTGAGGGAGTGAAGAAGACCTAGTGTGATAAATTTCAAGTTTTCACACTGTTAGTCTACGTGTGTTCAGAAACTTATTCTTGCTCTCTAGTACCTGAAAGAATATGGAAACACACGAACATGTCGGAGTAAACCACTGAGTGCAACTGAACGCTGGTCCAAATAAGACCAATTCTTTTCCCAATAAGAAGAAAAAGTGTCTTTATACTTCTTTGTCAGTAGTTCAGTCCAGCAACCAGATCAACCCTCAGTGTGAAATGTGAACTGCCCCAATGCTCCCTGCATCCGGGCTGGGGCTCATAGGAGCCCATCAACATGAGAACTGGGGGTATTAGTAACCAATTCCTCAGTCAGGCTTTTAGACCAGCCTGCTATAGGAATTCTGAGACAAAATAGGGAAGATTTAGTGCTTTGCTGTACCCACTTAAAATGTCTACAGTTTTCAATGCCAGCAGGCAAGAAGTATCTGCAAACAGATTATTTTCCTTTCTACCTTTTGCATCACTCCAGTTCCTGTTCCAATAACAACTAAGAGAGGTTTACCAGGAAAGCACATAAACTTACTAATTTTTTGTAAGACAAAATGTGCTTATCATGCTATTGGGGATAATAAGTCTTCTCATTGTATAGTGATGACATTCCACTCACACATATGGAATCACAAGAGATAAAGGAAAAGTCTTCTTGTAACTCACTAACTATACAGAGTTTTCTTAAATGTACCTTGGGTTGAGAGGCTTGTTTTACAGCCCCAAATAGTTTCAGTCTAATACACCAGTATCAGTCCCACGCAAATCAATCAATAAGCAAGGACTGCATGGTCTCCTTGACCACAGTGTTCACATATTTGAGCACTCAGTATTGCAAGCACTGACCACAGAGGTGTCCTACAAGTTTTCTGGATATAGAATCTATTAGTCGCACACAGCAAAAGCATGTCAATGCATAGACTCTGCAAAGCCAATGTACTCGGAAGAAGAACAGGGGCAGAGCCACCACCAGCAGCTGGGAAGATCTGAAGGCACGTGTCTCAGTATAAGAGGGCAGGAGAGGACAGCATTACTGACAATTGCTTGGATGACAGTTCCAAATGATATGCTGTAAGGAATTGGCACCAGTATAAAAACTTGACAGAACTTTGGGGGGTTTTAAGTGTGGAAGATGCAGTGAGGCTGTTCTTTAAAAGGCTGTTGTGCAATGGCTACAGGAAGTTCCTTACAGGACAGAGTAGGTTTGTTTATATTTGAAACACCAGATCATGAAATAAGATACAGAAAATGCTATCTACATTAATGAAATGCAGCTAAAATCCACTGAGTCTTTTTTTTTTTTTTTTTACATTCCATTTACTCTCACATCAGGATTCTGTAGGGCTAAGCAGATCCAGAGCTCTCAGCTTTGCTCAGTTTCAGAGGCTCACTACTGGCAGTAAAATGAAAAATTTAAATAAATATATCATAATCACTATGACTGCATTCTAGTTATTTAAATAATTATAAGGTGACATGGGGTAAATACTTGGAGTTAAGAGCAGCTCTAATGACAGATGACCTGCCATTTATATTTAACCCATTTAAGAGACATTTTTATCGGACAAAGATCAACCCACTGGGATGATTAATAGTAACACTTATAAAAAAGCCAGCATCCAGAGACCAACAGAGACAGACATAACAAGAGTTAGTCTCACAGTCCAAAATCATCAGTAAATTTAGAACACACTTACATGGACAATTTGCTGTGCATGTTATTATTTTAACAGCATTGTAGTAAGAACTTATGCATTCATTAAAAACCACTACAAGGATCTAATTAAAATTCTCTGAATAAAAGACCTCAGGAAAATGTGTGGTTCATCCTGGATGAGTTTAACACATTAAGAGAAAGGGAGCACAATGGCAAGTTGTGTGAAGCTGTGAAAGAATAGTCTGCAATGTGGTCTTATTTATCAGAGCCTAGGTAGGATTCTGTGGAACAATCTACAGTGGTATATACAATGTCTGTTAGGTATTGTGAAAGGAATGCTTGTCTGGGTGAACTATAAACACCTTGTGGAGCTTTTGTTGATGTTAGCGGGAGCTATCCCTAGGACCAGTGCACACGCATCAGACATTGGACTGCAGGTTACGCTCCCCTGCTCATCGTGCACCTATAAAGCGCAAAGGCCTACTCATCTTGTCTGAGGGCAGGCTCTTCATCTTGCTGGAAAAAAAAATATTAGTCGCTAGCACATAAACCAGAGGTTGATCTCACTCTGGATTCTTGGGTCATCCTGCATTTCACCATTTTGTTCCTTTCTGCCACTAGACAGGGGTAGCAGGAATGAGGAAGATCTCACAGCAGATGAGATGCATAGCTATCTCAAAACAATACTGAACACCACAGGCACTTCCAAATAATGATACTTCTGTACAAATTTTCCCCATTACTTTTTTTCAACAACAGACTACAAATTCATTTGTGATAATTTTCTTTAACACCCAGATTTCCGCTTTTTGGGGGCAGTTTGGGCAGGCAGGGTAGGATATGCTCTAGGGCTATAGTCAACTACGCATAATCAGGCAAATATTCTATTGAGTTAACTGGTAGCTTTGCCTGCATTAAAAATATTCCCAAGGGCATCTTGGAGTTTGACAGTATTCGACTCATTTTCAATACAATTCCTCTTCTAGTCTATAATGATCTGTCGCTTCTTTGCCTATAGAGGTGTGTCAGTCCCAGCCTCTGATGCCCTTCCCTTTCATTCTTGTCCCCCAGGACTGTTCCATCAGCCCTCTTTAGAGTACAGATTTATATGCTGTACATATAAGGTGAGCAGGCTTATAGCTTCACAGCTTCTGGCACAAGGTACAAAGTAATAGCAACAAAAACACTGACATATGCAGCTGTTTCTTTAAATAAGGGAAGGCCAAGCAAGGTGACCGCTGCCAGCCAAGTCTGAATGTATAAAGAGAACCACTTCCAGAAAGAAGGGCTCACAAAGTTCTTGAAAGTGGGACCACCTCAGAGATGAAGTTAGTCCCTTCCCCTCCCCCAGTCTTCCCTGACCTGCTTCAAACTTGAGCAAATCATTTTTTCCAAGCCTCTCACCCCCTCCCTCCCCACAAGCAGTCTGATTTTTTCTATGTGAACATTTTGGCAGATCTCAGAACAGTTTTAGTCATTCATTTAATAGTCACAAATAATGGTTGTGTTTCACCAGCTAATTATTTCACCAGTGTCACAGATGCATGCTATTCCTGCATGTTCAGTGAGGAAGAATCCAGTGCCCATACAGGCAACAATAATAATTTGATTAAAAAACTGACGTGTTCTATTTCTTCCCTTCAACAGGTTTTGCTCTGTGGTTATTTAAGAGAAAAGAAAAAAAAAAAATAAATAAAAAAATAGCCCAAGTTCTTTAGGACAAATCATGCAGGACATAAATGAAGAGAACCACTGGAGGTCACTGTGACAGAAAAGGAGAACGGGGAAAGCAGGACCTCCAATGCACCAGCCACCCGTTTGAGGTGGTGGTGGCGGCAGGGGCTGAAAGGGTGAGAGGAGACTGCATCTCTAGTCTTACTTTACTGGAAATTGGAGGCACTGGCTGCAGCAGCAAGGCAGGAGACAGGGCTTGTTTCCACATCAAAACCTTGCATTCTGACCAAGTTTTCCTCCAAAGAATCTCATGCTTTTATCTCATTTATGTGTTTACAGTCTTCAATCTGACCATCTTCAATCAGTCCTGCTCTGCTCAGAGCCTCCTAGCTCTGTGCCATGCTGAATAGGAGCTTTTGTAAAAAACGAAGTTATGTTATATCTTACATATATAAAACAATTTTCCTTTCAGAAATACAGTTTCCCAGCACCGAGGGAATTTTAACCAAAGGCTGTAGATGCTTCGCCTCTGCCCTGGATGGCAGGGAGGCTTTTGTGTCCCATCCATGTACGTAGTGCATGGGACTTGTTCCTAAAAGGATAATCACACATGGGTTTTACAGCACTGCCGGCTCTCCAACTGATTTCCAAGAACTGCGTAGCTTGAAATCCTTATTTGCTTTATTAATGTGTGTGTAGGAGGGAGGGAAGGAAACACGGTGGGCTTAGGGGGTCAAGGCAAGAAACATCATGCCTTTCAAATGTAGGGGGTCATTTTCTGCTTTTTCCACCCTCCCCCCCTGCCAGCTGTTAAATCCCATGTTTCCACAGCGATGCCTGCTGCTTCTGTGACAGAGGTATGCACAGCAATCGTCACTTGCAATGGCTGAAATCATTTGGGTGGACCCACAGGAGAAGAGGTTTGCAAGTTCAGTTGGAATAAGAATCCAAAAACCTACGTAATTTTTTTTTTTTCCCCTTTAAAAGCGCCTTCTTTTATTTTCATCTCCCTTTCTGCCCCCTAGTCTCTCTCAGACCAATTTCTGGGTGCCCTTAATACACCCTATTGCCCTCCATAAGTTTCTGGTAACTTCACATTCAGCACAGAATACTGTATAAAAGCAGAAGAAAAGTGAAATATCTGCTATTGAAGAAAAGAATGAAAATGAAGCTGCAAATGCTACATCTTGCAATGACTTCAAGAGCAGCTTTCCTTTCTGCCTTGTTTTTTGTGTATGCCTGTGTGTATTTTTGACTAATAACTATGCATACGTGCACATGCACATATGAATGTGTGTGGGAGTGAGAGTCGGAGAGCATATAAAGGGTATTTGGGGATTCTTTGGTTTTGGACTCTCACACATAGTTGGGGGAGGCAAGTTATAAACATATAGGTAGATCCAAGAATGAATACTTTAATATTTGCAGATCCTGATGGCTGCCAAATGCTAGCATTTCAGGGATGCATATTCACATGCAGCTGGTGACACATATTGGAAGATACCCAACATTTTGCCCGTTAGGTTCCAGACTTAAAATATCTCTGCAGACCCATATGTGTATCTTAACACAGAGTAGGGAATGTTTCCCCTTATTCTCCATACTCATTAATTAATAAGCAAGAAAATTGGTTTGCTAAGAATAGGAGAATAAAAATAAAGCTTTTACTAGAAATCTTGACTTTTTAGAAACAGCAAGTTGTCCTTCCCAGGGCCTCCAAGTCAACCTGTTAGTTTCTTAACCTGGAGAAAGACACCAAAGCCTATTAGGCTCAATAAAAATCAACCTGCAGTCATCCCCCTTTGGGGGATGATACTTTCTAGGCATTTGGGCTAAATGGTTCATTGCAGCTGAACTTTTTACTTAATTTAATTTTCTTAAGGCTATCACACAGCTCCAACATTCTCCGGCTTGTTTACTGCTAGTCTCACCAGTAAGATGGGTGCCAGTTTTATTTAATTTGTTTTTCCAGTGGCGGCAACAATCTGTGTGGAAAGCATAAACAGAGGGAAAGAATCTGGAATCAGCAAATGGTGTGCACAGCTGCACACCATAATTTCTGCTAGTGAAAGTTTTAATTCAGCTTGTCAGAAGAAGAGCAGAAGAGTTGGAGGCAAAGAAGAGGTGGGTAGTGGAAGAAATATAGCAAGAGGAAATAGTAAAATCCAAGGCAGCTGGAGAATCTTGGAGTCATTATAATTAAGGCCCAACAGGTTACAGTTTCTCCAAATAAGAAGTCAAAACCAGAAACCATCCAGCAGGTTGTCAGGAGGGATTGCTCAAAGATGTGATTCTAAAATACATTGTAAAGGAAATAGGAAAATTGCATTCTGTCTTCATTTCTCTTGCAGTAAGAACATTTCAGCAAGACACAAAACGAGGGAGAAAAAATTCTTAAGAGGAACAAAACTACAGAAATACAAAAAGGGAAGTAAATAAATTTTGAAATCATAAGTTAAGAAACATTACTATTGGAGGCGAAGGAAGGAAGGAAGGAAGGAAGGAAGGAAGGAAGGAAGGAAGGAAGGAAGGAAGGAAGGAAGGAAGGAAGGAAGGAGGCAGTTGCCAATTAACAGTCAGAAAATACAATTTCAGCCTGTAATTAGAATAAAACTGCAAATGCTCAGAAAAGCATCCTCAGCATTTAGAGGCCCATAGGTAAATCAGGAGTAAGAAGCATGACTCCTAGTTTGTTTGGGGCAAAGTATCTTCTGATGTCAAGTCTTTCCCCTTAAAGTTTTTGTGCTTTCTTGACCATCACATTTTAATCAATCCATTCATCTAGACAGATTCTGTCACTTGCCTTGCTGAAAGCTCATTGTAGACCATGTTTCATGCCTCCATGGTCATAACTGCCTCTTATGCCCCTACTTGTGAGATGCTGTTAACTGGCCCATGTTCAGAGGCAGGGGATGATCACGTCTATTGCTATTATTGTTAAGACTGAGCTCAAGAGAGTAATTTAGTCCGCTGTGAGCTTGGATAATTCCTCCTCCCGCCCAGCAGATCTATTTCACGAGAGCATGTAGGCTTTCATTTGACCACCCATCTTGTAATTTTTTTAATGTATGTGTTTGTGTGAGTTTATGGAGGCTTCTACAAGGCTTTGGGCTGCATTTGAATGCCCACTACATATAACCATTGTTGCCTGGTAAGATCTAGTTGTGTCACTGCTTCCAGGTGAGGACTTCAAAACAAAAGCTGTTAGACAAAGCTGGAGATGACACAGGTGGAAAGATTCGGAGTTACCACCAGGAGCCATGTTTCATCCTTTCTTTGTGAGACACTGCACTTCAGTTCAGAGCTGACAGCAGCAGCAGTCTTGCTTTTCTCCTACTAGGCACTGGTGTCTGGACAGGCTTTCTCTTCCTCACAGTCCTTGCTTTCCTGTGGCTGATAAACCTACTGAGAGGTGACCACTCCTTTCTCATCCCTGATGAGCATTTAGTAGAAGTCAGGGAGAAGATAAGGCAGTGGCCCGTAGCTACAACCTCTCAGTACAGCATGTATTAGGAGGCCTTCACTTCCTGCCTTCATCCACTTTCCAGATAACAGCCTCAACTGGCCTTGTCAGGCTCAGATTATGGTCCAAACAGTGTTTCTGAGCAGCCATTTAAGTGCTTAATTGCCTACAGATATCAGCAATTTGTTTGTTTTGGTGATGGTATTAGTACAGCAGCATACTTGTGTTGAAGGTACTCCAGACTACCTGCTGTCTGTGGGGGCAACAGGAGACTTAACATTTTAAGGTCTGCCTCCTCCTCTGTATAACCTACCTAAGCTGAAACAGAAACAACCCAGATAAACCATTCAGCACACAGTACTTGAAGGAAGAGCCAAGGACTGCGGTCATGGTTACATACCCACTTTAATTAAAAATTAGTTTGTGCTGCATCAGAGGAACAGTCCTACCCACATTCATCAAGTTTATTCAGCAATGTGACAGAAAGGTCAGGCTGAAGAATAGTGCTAGTGCTAGCACAGGAGAAGCAGAAAAAATCTGTAGCCAAGGGTGTGATGGAGGGAAGGACAGCAGAGATACCTCTTTTAGTTGCATAGATTTATGCCAAATTAAAGTGACCATTCAAGAACTGGGTGAGATCTCAAAACCTGTGATTGTAGAATTTGTTAATGAACCGACATATTCTTAAACTTTTTACAAATGTTGATAGCCTTTGCAATTTTCTTTTAATGGACCATCACACAGTTGATTGAAGATTTCTCCCTTTTAGCAGTGGCTGAGATTCATATTAATGTATTTAGAAGAAAGAGTTTTAAATTATATATGCATAAATGCCTGAGTAGCAGATGTGCTACTCTTAAAAACATAAAACATATACAATAAGTATAAAAAGAAAGTATTTTCAGGCAAAAATCTTTTTTTAAAT